>LQRL01094099.1:0-14356 GCA_001703475.1 Hydroides elegans | reverse complement strand
TTGCATGGATTATTGTTTGTTTGGCATTTGTCGCAGGTTGCGATTCGCTTCCCGAGTGGAAATTTTTAACGCAAGCTGCGATTTCTATCGCCAGCGGCGACACATTTTGAAAGGAACGATAAGCTACCCATATTGAATATAAATTTGACGATTAACAGTGATTCTAAAAGATTATGGAAGCATGCATAGAATCTGTATCTAATCTAAAATTGTTTTTTTTTTTTGCACATATCTCCTGTTGAACGTGCAGGTACTGATCTAACACATTGTAAATCTATCGTATTTATTTAGAAACATACTTTGGTGCTATAGACTACAATCTGAAATCAGATCTATTTATATTCTATAGTTTCATCACCAATTAATTCATAACAGTCAAGGGTAGATACTAGTTATAGAAAATCTACCAAATTCAAATGGGAAAATAAAGATAGACTCCTACTGGAGAAACACTGGAGGAATATTGCTTTCGAGGAAACAGAAACTAATGAAACATATAATTGAAAACAATCCGATTCTATACAATCCAAAGTGAACTATCATAATAGGCCACTTCTTGCAAATACAAATAAAATAGTATATCTAGGAAATGAAATTGAAAGGGAAGACATTGATGGTAAATATACTTTTTTATCTTTTAAAGTTCTCGAAATAGATATATGAAGCAGCCTTTTAGTTTTCTATTCTTTAGCATAGGATGAATCCACCATCGTCTTTTCAATTTTTGGTTTCATTAAATTATTTATCATTGATACATTATGACCACTTAAAAGAATCACAATTATAATAGTGGTAGAAATCAATAAAGTGAAAAGAAAGTTGTCTTTGCAGATTATCAAACAAAGTATTTGCCTTTAATAAGCAACGCTTGATATGTATATAGTCTATATGTTTATCGATCCATAAAAAATTAAGTATAGGTTCATTTTATAAGTTTTGGAAGGTTTACAAAATTGGAGGTCTAACATCAATTCGATGGCAAAATGTAATAAAATAAGAAGTCCTAAATCGCTTAAATAATGTAACCGTAAAAATCGCGACTTGCGATTTAATGTAACCGTTCCCTAAGGTCTATGTCCACTTTGGCATGTTCCCTTTTGCGACGTTGCAACACCGTCCCAGATCAAACAAATCTCCAAGCCACAAACTTAAACTGTAAATACGTCTAAAGACTAATATGCTTACCCAGCACAAGTTTGGAACTAAAAATTCAATTAAAAAGAAATGAGTTAATGAATCAAGTTATATTTTATCAAATTATGTTCATAATTTGGAAATGCAATATACATTCTTTTTTTATTGTATTTTGCCTTGACCAAATTGATGTAACCTCAAGGAAATTTAGGGTTTTAACACTGGACTTAGCCTTAAAAGCCGAAAATCGAGAGCAGTGATTTTCATTTTTTATGTCCAAATCTCCGAAAATAGCACTTTCAAGTGCTAATATGATAACAATTATGCTGATTGGAATATATGATGACATGTTTTTTTCATAAATTGAAAGCGAATAAAGGAAATAGTTTTTGCATTTTTTCATAAAAACGAGGAAATTTTCTAAGATTCTTGAAAAGTTTCCAAGTGTGAGCACATTTAGAGCAATGCCTCAATGTTCTAGATTTTTGCCCCTTGTAAAGAATTCATTTCTGTATAACGTGCATGCATTTTAAAATCAAAATATTGAAAAACGAAACGAATTATCGAGGTAAACGTATGGATAAGCATATTAATATGGTATAACATGGTGATTATGCAAAGAAAATCGAAGGATTGATTTTTTTCTTACAAACAATTCGCAATTTGTTTATTTAGTGTATGCTGTATTCTATATATCAGCATAAAACTTTTTTTTCAGAAACATTAAAACAACTTCTATGATAACTCCTAATCTTTTCCAATCCCATGCATACATGTAGGTCAGCTAAACATCGTCCGTATGATCATCGACCATCCCCGCTACCTGAGCGAACAAGCTCAGCAACTGAAGGTTATCGGCAAAAAGGACGCCTTCTTTCGCAAAGAGGAGAAATACCAGTACCCACCTGATATCACGCCGCTTATATTGGCGGCACATCATAATGATCATGAGATTATACAGTTGTTTATATCGCGAGGCTATACTATTCAGAGGTAGGGGTTTTCATTTATTTTAAGAATGATGTAGAAAAGAGGAAAAGTACCAGTACCCGCCTGATATCACGCCCCTCATATTGGCGGCACATCATAATGATCATGAGATTATACAGTTGTTTATATCGCGTGGCTACACTATTCAAAGGTAAGAGGAATAACTTAAAGCTTGAATAATAACGAAAAATACAAAATTATATAACGCCGCTTATCCTTGCGGCACATCACAATGATCACGAGAGTATACAGGTGCTTATATCGAGAGGGTAAACTATACAGAGGTAGGATTTTTTGAATGTTTTTTACCCGGTAATGATTTAGAAAAGTGGTGGAAGTACCAGTATCCGCCTGATATAACACCGCTGATATTGGCCGCACATCACAATGACCATGAAGTTATACTGTTGTTTATATCGCGTGGATATACCATACAGAGGTGAGGGTGGCGTATAAGAATGTGGGTGGTTCATACCAAACAATAGATGTTCACACGCGTGAGCCATTGGTTTTTAAAGTTATGTATTTTCAATGCTATCTTAATTCTATAATATTTTCATTTTTAGAGTTAGCGTTGAAAGCGATAGAAATAGGATCATAACTGTAATTTTAATAATGATGTTCGCAAAATACGAGACGTAATTATGCTAACAATGAACGTGACAAAATATAAATAATTTTAAGCATGAGGTTAAGATGCGAATTTTATCATTAAACAAGAAAAAAATCCATATTGTTGGACACCCAATTGTTTGTATCCAGACCTCATGCGATCCACTGCCAATGCCAAGACTGTCGCTCCAAGCAGCAATGCGACAGTTTGAAGCGATCAAGATCCAGACTAAACGCATACAAAGCCCTTGCAAGCCCAGCCTATCTGGCACTGTCTAGTCCGGATCCCATTACGGAATCGTTTGAATTGAGGAAGGAGCTGATATTGATTGCGCAGATTGAAAAGGAATTCAAGGTAACGTTTTAAGATAATTATACGAATTCTTATATCAATATAATGCTAATATGTGATGCGTATGTATGACTTTAATTCATCATTCGATCGATTAAAATGGGAATACAAGGTGGCATTTCACATTAATGAAATCGTACTATCAAGATAACCGAAAGATACGATAAAAGAAAAATCCGTTGATGCTATATTGAGAGCTTCATATGTTGACATAATAAAAACGTTTATGGATCTGAGGGAAAATAATGAGTTAAGATAGAGATTAAGATAGTGTAATATTATGAAAATTGCATATATGAGCGCCCCTACAACTGCTAAATACTATCGGTATTTTATGTTTTTAATCCTTTTGTTTTCTCGATTTATTTGTAAATTAACTATAATCTACTTGGTAACTACTCAAACATTTCACTGTGGAAAAATCTTAATATTCAAACTTCTCTTATTTAAACTTCTTTTTCGTAGAAGGACTACATCAAACATTTCAATGTGGAAAAGTCTTAATATTCAGACTTTTCATTTGTAGAAAGACTACCTGGAGCTCGTGGACAAATGCATGGAGTTCACGTGCTGCACCATGAGCTTGTGTCGAGGCACTCAGGAAATGGAGGCCATTTTAGGTCAGGGGTCAGAAGGTCAGGAGCCACTGGCAAGGCTGAGACTTGCGGTGCAAAGTGGAGAGAAAATGGTAAAATAGACCGTTTTTACCTCACTTTTGGACCAATAAGAAACGTTTTGAATAAAAGCTAAAATTTTGTTAAAACTAGTTTTGTTTGTAGGTTAACGAAAAAATAACCATAAGAAAACATTATAGATTGGTTTTATGTTTACTGGGTTGTATTGGAAATTCTACTTTTTTAGTGTCAACATTTTATTTGATATGATATTTTCGCATTAAATTACATGATAAATATATTTCTAAAATATAGAAAATATATTATAAGTTAGATATATTGTCAATTGAACAGCGATATTTCTAGTGGATTTACATTACAGACATTCTTACCATTACAATAGCGTACGTGCCAACTGAGCCGTATTGCGTTAAACGTCGAAGCTAGCTAGGGAATCCCTGACAAGCTTCCCGATCTAGCACAAAAGTGGCATAATACCACCATTTACTTTCACTGTTGAAAAAAGTACTCATTCTAAAACATATGCTTATAAATAGTATATTTTATTCTAGTTTGTGGCACACCCAAACACACAGCAGCATCTCACCAACTTATGGTACGGCAAAGAGATGCAGTTTCTTCACGGCTGGGAGTCGTGGAAGAAATTCATTGGCCTCCTCTTCTGTCCCTTTATCATTCCTTTCTTCTGTATATTATACATCTTCTTACCAAACACAAGGGTAAGTATTCAGATATATCATTTATAAGTGTATTTAAATATCACAAACTTGATTGCTCTGTAAAACGTTCCAACAGCTTAAATAGTTCATTTTAATGTTTAGTATATTGCAGTTTCAAGGGGCTTCTTAATAGGCTTGACAATCAAAGTATTTGAATATCAGTCATCTAACAGGTATGTTACTTGTTCCATGGACTGAGGGTGCTTCATGTATATGTACTCCAATGTCGGCAAGATAAATATACAATCTATTTTGCCGCTAAGGCTATATACTTTTAAGATGTTGTTTTATAAATACGTACTGTTCTTGTAAATATAAAAAAATATGTTAATTTCTGCTTGCATATTCTCCTTTTATAACCTCCTTTATAATTATCTTTACTTCACAGGTCGGCCGAGCCATGCGCTGTCCCATTACCAAATTCATCACACACACCATGTCCCACTTAATCTTCCTTTTCCTCTTGGGTATCGCCACTTTCGGTCTTGAAGAAGGAACCGGCGAAGATCGGAATTTCGATTCGATTAATCCGTCGGAGGAAGTGCTGAGCAGTCAGGAGAATATAGAGATGTACTTGAGGCATCATTTTAGGCCCGCAAAGCTGAGTTTTAGCTCGATGATGACGTATGGGCAGATTACTATTGGTTTCTGGGTAATCGGTGAGTTACTGTATCTGCTATGATAGTTTATCAGAATTTATTCCCATCCCTCTTTAAGTGTTTAAGTAGATTAATTTATGTTAATTTGTACTGAATCGAAGTACGAATTTAAATAAAAGCGCCTCGAAGTATACTTTTTTATCACCAATGCCCAAACGTGTGGCGTATATTTTAAAAAGGATATTCATTAAGAAACGCATTCACAAATCAATCATACTTAACAGACAGCACCAACATAATACATTATAAGAATGTCATATAATATTTATACAAAAAAAAAACAGTTTTGAAAGGCTTGTTTTAAGCGATGATAAACAAAACAAATAAACGAATTAAAAAAAAACACTGTTCATCACAGGCAACCTGGGTCTAGAGTGCAAACAGGTCTACAACAGCGGCATGAAAGAGCACTTCCGTCAGTATTACAACATTATGGACTACCTCATCCTAGTCTTCTACTTGGCATCTTATAGTCTTCGATTCTCCATATTCTACAAGTATGTGTCGCGCTGCCGAGTTTATTTATACAATGAAAGCATGTATTTAATTCGCTCGTGATAATAATTGTCTTTCGATCCCTATGATTGGTATAATAAAGTCATGTGTACAAGTTTTATTCGATAGCATATGTGTCAATAAAATTGTGATAGCAATACGATTTTCTACTAAATATACCGTATAGATATAAACCTATGCCATTTATG
Source organism: Hydroides elegans (assembly GCA_001703475.1). Taxonomy (NCBI): domain Eukaryota; kingdom Metazoa; phylum Annelida; class Polychaeta; order Sabellida; family Serpulidae; genus Hydroides; species Hydroides elegans. The sequence continues at coordinate 8,551 of LQRL01094099.1, read as the reverse complement.
AGTCTTTCCGACTATAGTCATTAATATTTCGTCTTCACACATATACCGAATATTTATCAAGTTATCTCTAGGAATCTTATTTCCTACAGACTTCGGGAGGCCGAAGATGCACTCCACTATGTCCAGCATGCAAAGGAAGCGTTGCTCAACCGCAATTTAACGGGATTCCATCGCATCCTGAACCTCTCTAAAGAACCAGAACCTGAACTCAACTATTTCATGGCTCCTTGTAAGAAATTTATCTTATGTTTATCTACATTTAATTATCATTGATTATTTCGATGTAACCTTTTTTCATTGAGTTATCTTCGTAAATTGTTCAATGTCAAATGAGTCATCTTGTATGCCATCAGACACAAAAATGTTTTCTACCGGGAGTGCATTTTTGCAATGTCGTATGTGATATGTGAAGGGCTCCGTGTATCATTGTGTTTACTCGAAATAGACGTTTTGAAAAAAGAGGCATTTAATGTATTTAAATTTGTCATTTATATTAGGATTGACAAGTGGTCAAAGCATGAAATAATCATGATCACGTCGTTTTAGAGCATCATTTTGGTATATACCATGGATGTATAATCATATGACATCATGCAATGCCTTTTATCGAAACATGCTACATTTGTAAGTACACTTAACACATTGTTACACAGAGCCATGCATTTACAAATGTATATTGTAACCCAATATAAAGCATGTCTCTCATCCAATTAAGCGCGTTTCGAATGGGAGATGGACGATCCCGAAATCGTCTCCAACGTTCTCTTTGCCTTCGCCAATGTGCTCAGTTTCGCCCGCACAACCTACTTGATGCCTTCACATGAACTGCTGGGTCCGCTTCAAATCAGTCTTGGGAGAATGATAACAGATATAATACGGTTCACGGTTCTATTTTTACTGGTAAGAATGGTTGATTCATTCAAATTGGGGGAGCATCCGATGTAAGAGATCACTTTTTATCGACTCAAAATGTTCTTCTCTCTATCACTTCACAACACAACGTTGTTTTTTTTCCTTCTGAATATGGTATTTCCCACAAAAGAATCAAGATTTCAATGTATGCTTTATCCCAACGATGCGTAGATTATAGAATCATCATAATATAGAATGCATTTTAAAAGGGCTTCAAAACATGAGTTTATGAATGTCTTCATTTATCTTCATTTATTTAATTATTCATTTTGCAATGCAGGTATTATTGGCTTTCATGGTAGGGATGACCAACCTGTACACGTACTATGGCTACTATGACGCCAAATCGTCTGATAACGGTGAAAATGAGGAGGGATTTAAAGCTATAAAATCATTTGAGGGGTAAATATATGAATAGTTTTTCTATTATGATTTCCTCCATATATTGCTACTACGGATACCATTCACAAATAGCATAAACATTTGTGATATTAGTATACATACCTTTTTTTTGTAAACATGACGATATAAGTTTGTGTATTGTTCTTTTTTAAACAGATTATGGCAAACTATCACAACTTTGTTCTTCTCCATGTTTGGTCTGATCACCCTTGATAAGTTAGAAATCAAGAGGCCGGATTACATTGACTCAAATCACGGTGAATCTGAACCACTCATTTTAACATATTTTAGCTTGATTACTTCAGAATTTATAATACTTTTATCAATTAGAAGAACAAACACATTGAATTTTGAGTTATGTTATTTAGGAAATGGACGTCAAAACTTTACACGATGTACTTGTATATGAAATATTTGATGGTGAACAGCCATAAAAGTATCCCTTGCTTCATTTTGATGATATGATTGTATGATTTTTCTTACAGATAGTACTCTATTGGTGACCCGTGTTGGCCTCATTCTGTTCGCTATGTTCCAAGTGCTCGTTACCATAGTTCTAGTTAATATGCTCATCGCCATGATGTCGCATTCATTCGAGGCCATTCAGGTAAGTATGAAGAGTATAAGACAACACATTTAAAACGAAAATAATGTCACTGTGGTTTTTTTTTCAGATACATATTGACTGTCATTTGTTGAATTATTTACGTTTCGACATTGCTGCTTAAATGTTATTTGACGGGACAATTTTGAATTAGCCTGACGACGCTGTGTATTTTGGGTATCGTTTCGTTAAACATAAACCATTTTAAATCAAGCATACATAAATCGCCTCATAAATGACACCAATATACAAATATACATTTACTCTTGATGGAAGAAGAGATGTTATCGAAAAGAAATCGATCATCTTTCTAACATCCTACAATATTAAACGGTTTAACTTTGATACAACAATAATCTATTGTATTGTATTTACAGGGCGATACGGATGTCGAATGGAAATTTGCGAGAACCAAATTATGGCTGAATTTCATCGACGAAGAAAGCACATTACCAGTGCCATTTAATCTGATTCCAACAGTCAAGACATTTAAATATATTTTGTTGTGGTGTAAAAATTGTTTCCATGACGATGATGATCAGGTGTCGCTCTACAAATATGATTTTACCGTAAGTTGAACAATAAATACACCTCATAAAGAGTATTTTAGAAATGGCGGTATTCTGTAGGAGACAAATGAGTAGTGGTGCGGACAGGCACTTAAGTAATTTTCTGACCTCACTTAGGAAAAAAACTATTTTTTAATCCCATTAAAAAGATCCCATATTACTGTTTTTTTAATAATCTTTGGACTTTGAAGCGATTTAGCTTAGATTTGGCTGTAATTGCAATTACAGAGAAATAGGACTGAGGTTATGCACAGTTAATATGTACGCCACTTATATATCTTTATCATTTACATAGTACATGTGTATGTGTATCGCAACACATTTAAGGAGGTCTTAGATTCGGCATAAGAAAGTCAAATTTGCTATTTATATAAATGGTCATACACTTAAATCTAGTTTTCAATATTTCAGAAAAGACGTGAAAACGTGGTTCTCGCTGGTCTTGAGAGTTCAGGACTCGTTTTCGCGAAATCGACTTACACGGATATTATTCAGCGCATTATGAGACGATATCTGTTCAAAATGGACCGTGACAAAGCGGAAATAGAAAAGAAAGAAGGAACAGGTACGCAAAGATAAAGTTAACCCGAGAATAAAATCGTTATCGACCCAAACAACATAAATCATTGCTTTATTTACCACATCTTTATTATTCATAATGTATATGGAATTCGAATATACATTATGTGTTCTGTTAAGGCTAATGCACACGCATAAGCAGATAGTAAGAAGAACGTAAGATGTGCATTATTAAAACACAATTAATTTGAGTACTTTTGCCTGTCCTACATATATCTTGTTTAAAAAGAAGCATGTCTCATATTTTGAGAAATTGATTATTTGAATATATGTTAATTTATGTTTAGTTGTGACAGAGGTGCCAGGATTGAATGACAACGAAACGGTGGAAGCAGAAACGGCGGATATCATGACCATGAGTCACAGCTCAGGTATTTTCTTGCAAATTAGTTACTCAATTTGATTATCACAATTTTAATAGATTATCAAAGCATAATTTAAAGACTTGTTAAAATTTAAAAAATGTTTTAAACTTATAATCAATAGTTCAAATATGTTACCCTGTTTGACATAATCTTATAATATTTTTGCAGAGTGTATAACAATTCTGGAAGAAACTGGTAAGTTTATCTAATTTTGATTGGTAGAAAAAAGTTTTGACGTTCATAATGAAACGTTTTGAAATCGACAAACAACATTGGTAATAACATTGCAAGTATTTTAGATATAAATACTGAGCGCAAAACAAATTCACAGAATATGATAATGATAAAATTGAATTGTTTTCCAGCCGAAGACGACAGCAACCTCCTCAAATTACCCCCTCTCCCCACCATCCGCGACTCTCCCGGAACCGGAAATCGCTTGAGTTTCCGGCGCGACTCAGACCACGAAGAAGCCTTCCGGCGATCGGCGCGACGTTCGACAAAGACGCGAAAGAGTAAATTGTTCTTTCTATTGTTGATTTTTTATTTTTGGTATTCTTCTCAGATTAGCGTTCACATACGTTGGACTTGATTCATCACAACAAAACATCTTAATCAAAACAGTTCAAAGATACAGAACAATTATATAATTAAATTCAGAATGTTCTCAATTATAACTCAATGCCTTTTGTTTCTTTTTGAAAAATAAACATTGTACAGCGTTGAGTACCTTTTTCACGTTTCATGAAAATTATCTTTTTACTAAAAAAAATGTTAAGGTCACGTGGGGTCATTGAAGACGTCGTCGAGTTTCAGTGGCACGTCGCTACAGTTGGATGCCATACAGAGGGGACAGAGGCTGCTGGATGCAAGGATGCAGGTATAGGGGAAAAACGTTTTATTGTGTGGGACAAATCTTGCAGTGTACAGTAGGCATTTGATCTCGAGATCACTCCGCCTGTAACTGGAATAGCATATATGTTACTTATTAAACTATTTCACAGCATGATAGAATACATTGCAATCAGAGGACATGGTCTGGATTATGAAATGACCGATTTATTAATATTTATATAAACATGTATCCGACTGCGTGTTAAATCCAGGGTTGTCCATATTCCATAGGTCTAGGCTTCTTAAGTTACTAACCGATAGGTTTATATGTTGTTTTCAATTTAACTTTATATCATTTCAATGTCACATTAGCTCTGACCTCTTAGAAAAAACTTTACTTAAAACTAAATCCAGTCTGTGTTTGACAATCAGTCAGTTATAAACATTGTCAGCATGTTTCTTTTAAGAAATAAATAATAGTAGTAATATATATAGCACCTTTAAAATATTACCCATATTCACACTTTGTTCAGCTATTTCATTGTTCATTTCAGGAGTTACTCGCTCATCGCCAAGAAAACGACGTCATCAAGAAGAACATCTTGGCCATCCGCCAGATGATGCTACAAAACCACCAAGACATCGCCCTCCTTCTAGAAGTCATGCGGCGCATGTCCACTGACCTTGTGACCTTGATCGCGACCTTTAACCAGTTCATTGGCTTCAAAATACGCAAAGAAAAGAAGAAAGCAGGTAAGGGGAACCCAGTGATTTATTCAATGAAATAGTTTTCTGCTGGAATATCTTCCTTGCTTGGCATTTTAACAGAATGGAATAGATACTGAAATTTCCATTTTGTTTTATATCAAGAAACAAGGTCCAAAAATACATTTATTGCGTGATAACTCATTTCAAAGCAAATTAGGGCTAAAAAATGGGAATATTCTTATTTTGGTGAACTATCAAATGGGCCTGAAGCATTGAATGGTACCTATTTTTGGTGGCAGCGTTTTGCTGGCAACGATTTTCGGGCTTTCCTGGCTGGTGTTTTCACTTACAAGAATAATATTTCGCCACTTTAAGCTGCTAATAAATTTATTTCATAACAAAATAAGTCATATTAGACACACTTCTAAAAGACCTTTCGTTGGTTACTCCTGGCAGGTCAAAGTCAAATGAGAAGTCAAAGTCAAGCACAGACGCCACCGCCCCCTAGCGGTCAAGCTTCACCCAATGGCGCGCCAACTGAATTATTGGTCACAGTTCAAGATGAAGATTCCGAAGATGCCACGTATGTTGCTGCGACTACAATTCCCCCTATTATGGTATCATCGCCCACACCGAGCGGGAGGTCAAATAGCTCGCCGGGTCTGATGCCCTCGCCTCAAACAGGGGGTGGAAATGGGCAAAGACGGACGTCGATTTTCAGCACGTTTAAGAGGAAGTTGAGTACAAGGCAGAGTCATCCGACGGGACCGTCGAATGTGGGGTTTCATCTTTAATTCGATAAAACAGTTTTGGAAATTATATGAGCCATTGTTATAGAATCACAGTATTACATCATTATTCAAAAACAGTATTTCTTGGGTTTTGGTCGTTAGCACAAGTGATGATTTTTTGTTTTGCTTACAAAACTGGAAAATCAAAGTATTTTGTATATTTAGTTTATATGTCTATATATTTAAGGATTAAGAATGCTTTAAGAATACATTAGAAAAGGGGCTTTTCCCCCATACATAATCTATTTTGAATCTTTACTCACCCAAACAAGATAGTATATAACTATATTTCTCAATAACTTTTTTATGCGTAAACCAATTGTGCTCAAATTTTCAGCATCGGTAGAATTACTTATTTTTCACAACTAGTAGCAACAATTCAAATATTGATTGATTATTTTTGGGGGTGTGAAAAATTAAGGTGTGAAACCATGTTTGCCTTCAAAACATAAAGACCTTGTAGCTTTGAGCATTTTTTTCCAGATGGTTGTATTCCCTAATAAAAGTCGAGCATTTTATCAATTCACTTTTTTTCTGTAAAATCAAAAATAATCGTGCCACGCCTATTTAAAGAAAAAAGAGGGCAATCTATTGGTATGCTGGCTGCTAGGGGTTCCAAGAAAGAGATCGCTAGACCATTTTAGTGCACAATCGCTGGGATTTATTCTCTCAAAACGCGATTTTAACCAACTGGGACATCATTGTATAGACCGAGCACTAGCAGTCTAAGCGTAACGAACGCGCGTCAACATCGAAGGCTTCGACTGCAGCGCCTCCGAGAGCAATTTCGCGCAGCGTCATTGACCGTCATCGAGACGCCAGGGACCCATAATCCATAATTTTTCAGTCAAACAGTCATCAATCGCCTCTGCGAACAGGGAATATGGTCTAATTTTTCGGCTATCGAACAAGTCTATAACCGCCTCCGAAGTCAAAATCCTATGTATTTGGACACGGCGAATGGTTGTGATGAGAGAATGCGACGCAATTGTTCATGAGAGGTGTTAACCGACGAGTCGCAGTGCAAAGTCTTTCGCGCAGGCGGGTTTTATCGCGTTTACTGGGGCACTGGCGAACGATCTTCGCGATCATGTTTTCGGCACGTGGATAGAAAAAGTGGTAGTTTGGTTATTATCAGGGATGCAATATTGTATGGCTGGCGATCTAAACTCTTGGTTATCGAAGGGAACATTGCTGCCAATAGCTTCAACAATACCATATTCAACACCCAAGTTGCCACATATATGTTGCGTTACCCTCATACGTGAAAAAAAAACACGCCCTCGTATCGCGGATGTTTGTGTACGCAAACGTATTGATGCCAACATTGAGACGCTACCCTGGTCAGCTTTTAACGGTCAATAGCCCGATAGAGCACTCTTGGAACCATCTAGAGCGTCGCACATGATCCGGACAACACGCCCCAAAAACTGCGCTGCACTCGGACAGGTTCTTAGCGAAGAGTGGCATCCTTGCCATAGGCAATCATCAACCGATCGGTTAAGTTGGTGCCACGACGTATTCACGAAATATTGGCTGTAGGACGTCGACACACTCGATATTAACCATGTGAAATGTTTCTGTCTGGTTTTAGCACGGGATTTTTGATACCAATAAAAGTTAAAATCCTGCTACGTTATTGTTTTATTTTTGATTGGCTTGAAAAATTACAAGGCTCTTAATAATGCGTTAAATTATATATTTCTGTAATTTCAAGAGGATCAATTCTGTAGAACTAGAGATGTGACCCTCTAAAGTCAGATTATACTTTCTTGTTTGGGTCAGTATATATGTCTGTATATACGATGTTTGAATGTCGTGAAATTCTTGAAAGTCGTGTTCATGTGGTTGTGAACTATGCAAAATAAATGAATTATTGATGTGTTTATCTGTAGATAGAAAAGTCTATATCGATGTTAACTAAATAAACCCCGTAAAAAGCTATTTTTGGTAGCGATTAAACCCAGACATATATACATTTATTTTTTTTTCGAAATCTATAGATAACTTTGCTTTACCCTCCAATATATATATATATATCTGGAGTCGAGTCGAATTCTAGTAAAAACCAGTTTTATCCAACCATAATATTCATAAAATGAGTAATTCGTAGCTACTAAGCGAAAATATTTTTAGAGTTTATCGTTCGACAAATCGGTTATTCATCCAGAATACACGCGGTGACAAGGCTTTATATGGTGTTCAAAATACTACTTTTAATATATCACGTTGTAGTTCAGCTGTGGCCGAAGTCAGTAGGGTAAGAAGGGATAATTTCGCACGTATGACTCATTCGTGCAAGTATGAACATGTTTGTTATGCTGACGTCATCAGGGCAAGCTGAAACATGTTGTGGGTATTCCCCGCCCTATGACTCATCCGTGCAAGCTGGGACATGTTTCATGTTTGTTGCTGGCGGGGTAGCGGGAAAACCAATGAGGTCATGGGTACACCATTGGCTAGCCAATGAGGTCATTCGGGAAATTTTTCGCGGGAGATTTTTTCTGTATGACGTAATACTTATTGTCTAGTCATTTGTGGGAATTTTTCGCGGGAGATTTTTTCTGTGTGACGTAATACGCGTGCTGTCGCGTATAAAAGGGGGGACATAGAATCAATATGACCATAACTTCGAAAGCATCAACATGGATGTGATACCAATGGAGAAACTATCAGAGCCACAGGCAGCCAATATTGCTATGCAAACCGTGGAAAAACGTCTTGATACATTTATAAATTGGCCATCAAGTGACATAATCACACCGGAATCACTCGCCAAAGCAGGAT
>LQRL01094083.1:10792-21595 GCA_001703475.1 Hydroides elegans | reverse complement strand
TTTTTTTTTTTTAAGTTCGATTTTTTTTCTCAACCCAAAGCATAAAAATTATTTTATCTGTATTTTTTCTGGGATAATACTCATCCCAGATTTTTTGCGAATACTTTTAGCCAAATACTAATGTAAACAAATGACCGGAAGTTGTCATTTTCTTCCACAAAAATCCTCTTATTTGCAGTTGTTATGATATTTAATATTGATTACGATACACAGATAATTTAATTCATCCATGTCCAATATGTTTACTCATTTGTGAACAAATTTAATCGGATATTTAGCAAAAAACTAGTGGAACCGGCCCCCGGTTTTCTCAAGCTGTGACAAGCCGGTTTTTTTGCTTGACGGACTCTAAATCTCTTAACTGAATTCTGCGATTGGTATCTGATGTGAAAATTTATTTTGACAGGATAATTCACTTGAATAATGGGATGCCTGCAATCGTTACTTGGGTCACATTCAAGTGGTCATTCTCCAGCCGAAGAAGAAGCTGTTCCGGAGGAGCCGAAGCAATACTCTTGGTAATTTTTGAAAGATATGGGGCATGCAATATAGATAAGGTTATCAACACCATGTCAATTTATAGTTGAACGATTGCACCTAGACTGATTGCCATGAAGAGCGCCGAGCGTAGCGCACGAGAGATGCGACAACTAGTATTGTTTTTGGTCGATTTGTAACATTTTTTTTCTTTACTATAAATTAAACTGTTTTTTTTTTAGGAATCAAAGGCCGAAAATGAATAAAGAAGACTATATGATTGAAAATGTTAAAGGAGAGACTGTTGGGAAGATGCCTGGATCTCTCAATGGAATACAGTTTATCATTCAGAATTGTGAGGTAAAACATAATTGTGATAAATGCATTTTATGTATTTATATTATACTTATTTAAGTATTTATATACATTTGAACTATGTTATTTGGAGCAAGGTTAACTCAAATTACCGGATATCTCGAGTTGATTTAAAATACCACTCTTTTATATAAAGTTGTAAAAATTGCGGTCAACTCGAATTCACGGATAAATCGAGGTAAATATCAAGTCTCCAGCACCTCGAGTTAATGAGATTCCACTGTAGTATATACGGAACGTATTTAAGAGAAAAATACATTAAAATATAAAACGACTTAGTCAAAATACAATATTAAACCAAATAAATCAAAAGTGTTACCGTAATCAGAAGTACGGTTAGACAAATATATTATCCAATCATTTAATTCCAGTTGCATACAATATGTTTTCATAAGAAAAATTAAATCAAAAGTTAAATGTGGTACATACGCGTTATGAACAAATTGATAATTTTGAATGCGACGCTTAACTTACTCGTAAAATGCGCTTAAGATATTGAACCTTAGTAATTAAATCGCAAATTTAGTATTTTTTTTTAGAATTCTGGTTTACATTTTGTTACATAACTCATTTTAATTATGTTCTAGGCTCGTATATGAGCCTTGATTATTAAATATTTTTTTGTTTCAGGACTGCACAATTTATATTTTTGACCACACAGCTCAAGTAACAGTTGATGACTGCACGAATTGTAAAATATTTTTGGGACCAATTAAAGGAAGGTTAGTTGGACAATTTATTCAAACTTCAATAAAAATAAAATTTTCCTCCTGTTCACATTGAAATTATGGGACCAAATATCCAGTACCTTATTATTACCTCAGTGTGTAGTTCTTCAAAGTCATACACTCCCGTTTATAATCTCATATTTGCCATTCAATGTAATATTAACATATGTTTTGAAGCAAGTACGAGTCAAGATTCTTAAAAAAAAGATCACAGAGAGACACTCTTTTATATTTCTTCGACAGCTTGAAACGCGTATTCAGTATGTTCCAAATCTAGTTTCTCGATGTAAATAATACAGTTTAATTGATCTTAAGTAAGTAGTTTACTTTATATTGCTTATATTATTCTATCCATATTTGGAATTTCAGTGTGTTCATCCGCGATTGTAAGGACTGTAAGTTCATGCTCGCATGCCAGCAGTTCAGGACCCGTGACTGTCAACGCATCGACAGCATTCTCTGTTGTGTCTCTCAGCCCATTATTGAAGCATCCACGGGCATGAAGTTTGGCTGCTTTCAGTATCACTATCCCGAACTAGAAGGTGAGGCTGAATAACGATATGTCAAAATCAAATATTATCTCTGTTCGATTACAAATCGATAAAGCACCCGTGGCTGTGTAAATAGTAAAGTGTAATGGTCGAGTTTGACCATCTTCCAAAAAGCAGGCATGATAATGATTGTTGAATATATTCGTTCTGTGTAACAAATTAAAGGTTCATATCAAATAATGAAATGGCTAAGAATTTTTTGCATGTATTAAATGTTTAAACCAATATTTCCTTTAATTTAATTACAAAGCTTCTCTTATGTCGTTTTTAGGTCAATTCAAGGGCGCGGGAGTGAGTGTATACAATAATAACTGGAGCAATATCCATGATTTCACCCCAGTGCAAGAACAAAGGAATTATTCTCTCTTATCTAAGGTAAATACTTTGATCGATCAGCTTAATCGTTATGCATTAACTTTGCTGCATATGTTCTCTTCAAACCACTTTATAATTTACATTATTGATTTTCTTGAAACTGGTGCCTTATAGGCGTGAAGTAGTTTTGCAACCATTCTCCGTTATCTTGATTTATTTCAAAATTGTCGCATCAAAATTGATACCGTGGTCATAAGCATTTTTTATGAATAATTCATTTTTTAATCACTATCCTTTTAACACCATATAAAACAAAGAAAAGAGTTACATGAAAATAATTTTCCAATTGATGTGTGAGCATAATATAGATTACACTATTTGCGCTATACATTGTATGTTGAAACAGGACATCAATGTGGAAGACTTCATCCCAATGCCCACGGGTGAACCCTTTTCGTCAGTGCAGATCTCACTAGATGCAGAAAAGAGTGTCGTCCCAAAAACCCTCGGCAAAGAACGAAAACCCTCTGATGAGGTGGGCAATCTGTTTTGTCAAAGAAACATGTTTCTTTCTATTTTGTAAACCTTGATTTTTGAGTTTTAAGCATTTGTCCATTGTAAAAATTCAAATATACAACCTGATTATATACGATCTATCGTAAATGCCTATATCTTTGATTTATAGAATTAACTTCCGTTGCAATGCCCAAGATGCTCCCCAGTAAAACTCCATGATGCTATGTGATAATCGTTAATGTTTAGTCCATTTCGAAACATACAATTCCTATGTCTTATTGATATTAAACCAAAATATATTTTATCAAGTTCTTATTTTTGTAGTCGTGCCTGGTTGTGTTCTTCAGTGATGGTTTATCACATCAGCGCGCCAAGAATTTCATGGCAGATATGAGAACCAACCATGTAAATAAACTAGTTTTATAGAGGAAAGATTCAACTTACTCCATGACATTGGCCAGCTTGCCACTTTTTCAGTTTTTTTGTCGTAAAACATGCTATTTATAAATTAATGAGACTCAACTTTTCTGGTATTGGTTGTTTAACTCAATGGCCTTAGATTTTGGAGGATATCGTGCTTTTTAGACATGCAATTCTATTTTTCTGTGAAGGCTGCATTTACTCTTTATGCTAAAACAGCCAATAGAATGGAGAGTCGGTAATTCATTATTCACTGCAAGTCCGATTTGTATTGATACTCCTTAATTGACACTCTTCCAAATATAGAGCTAGAGGGACAATGATACTCTCTCGGTTAGCTAAGGAATTTAGTATCAATGATCACACCAAAGTAGAAATAAAATAACCGCTTCATGAACGCACACTAGGAAAGCGAATAAGTGTAAAATATTCATTCGGGAGCATTGCTATACGGACCTGGCTGCATGCTATAGTATCCATTGATTGAGACATTGTCAATGTCACTTATGCCTTTTGAAAATTGCTGATCAATTCCGTTATTGTGTTGAAACATGCAAGAAACAAAGGGTTAATTCTATATCAAGTGGTATTTTAATCATAAGCCTGTTTAAAGTATTTCGTTAAGGTATTGTTAAATTTAAAAGGTGATTTCATAAATATTTAGTTATTTAGTTAGCATATTTATGATATAAATTCAAATTTATCTCATTCTCATTGCAGACCGAGTGTGTCCTTGTTCAAAGCAAAGAGATAGATCTGCAAGTGTCGGACGCAAGCAGGATTTTTGGCTCCGAAAACTACAGCATGGCCGTACAACAAGGTGGGATTGTATATTTGAACTGGGGATAACAGTTTCGATGGCGAAATCATAAACTCTAGCAAATTGAAGAACATGCCTTGCCGTTATGAATTATTCATCATAGCGGTATCTAGTAAGCTGAATATGCTACCGACAAATAAAGTATTTACTACGCGGTTACGCGTCACGAGTAAAATAGTTATCTGAAACTAATGATTTATTGGCCCTCGCCTATTTTAGGCACCATGATATGCTTTGAATGCAACAAATTGACCCTTATACGCAAGATTAAAAAATATATATACCATTTCGTTTGAAATCTTCTTCTACATTGTCCAAAAAAGGGATATACCATTTTTTCAAACATACCATATATATTTTTCCACATTTGCAGGCCCCGTGATAGGCTTTGAATACAACGGTGACGGCAGCATTAAGGCGTGTCAGGACACCCTTGCGTCGGTCAGTCAGGGCTCAACCGGAGTCGTGTTCGCCAGCTCGACGCGAGAAGCTGCAAATGTACAGATCGATAATTTCTACAACTATGCCGATATGCAGATGAACGCTTGAAGTAGTGTTGTGGTTTGTTAGGTTTAGTCATATATTATATATATTTATGGTTTGGATATTGCATTTTCGGATGAAAACGAAATGGGTAACCCAGGCATCTCTGAAGCACAGAAAACGTTTCTGTAAGGATTTCGTTATGTTTTAAAAAGATAGATATAGGTAAACGTGATAAATTAAACATAATTTTAATATATCGCTCGGACATTAATTTTTACCAAATTGAATGGGCATTAATATTACATTGGATGACTTAATTTATTAGGGAATATCATACGAGGCTATTTTCTTCATATGTATATTGTCCACCATATAACTACAGCTGAAATTAAACTGTAAATTTTCTAACACATTCCATATCTAACACAGGCAGTCACATGTGTGATAAGAAATTGTAGATGGGTAGAAGAATGTAGATTAGACAAAAACGAGTCATTTTCGTAAACAACTCCGTGATGTTCCAAAATTATTTTTTTCTACATGTATTATTATATAAGTTTTCTTCAGCACATTCACTTGTTTATTTATTTATTGTTTTTATATTGGTTTTCTTTGAGATCGGCACCGTCGTTTTGTAATAGTACTTTACATCAAATATTCGCACCGATTCTGCATATTTTAGTGTTCTCATGTCATTTTGTATGTTAAGAGTAAGATTCATTTACGTGGCCCATTCATCAATTTCTACTTATATCATTTTACTAATCTTTAGTTTTACGTCAGTTAAATAGTTAATTATAAAACACCTATTGTGCAGGTGAGCAAGTAAAACGTATTCCGATTTTCCGATTAGGTGCAACCGTCTACTTGATGTGCTTGATATATAGCGATCTTCCGTCCATTAGAATAAGTCAGTCGAATATTTAGCAGATGATGATTTGTTTTCAGTAAACATGAAGTATTATTGACCCGAGTTGGACATGATGACCTTTAGGTCATCATGTTCAACTCGGGTCAATAAAATCTTCATGTTTACTGAAAACAAGTCAACATATGCTTTATTATATGCTTTTATCATTAAAAATATTTAAATACATAATTTTATTTCACAACATACAGTTGCCCTCATTTCAGCTCATTTGCTCAGTCGGTGGAGCGATGGACTCAATAGTTTTACATTATTCGAAATCGACTTTATATTACACTTTATTATCAAATAATTGTATTCAAACAATTAATTTATTTAATAATTATGTTATCTTTAACTTTAATTTAAAAATAAAAAATAAAATGTGTCATTGATTGGGCTGGAACTCGGGACCTCTCGATCCGTAGGCGAGCATCTTAACCGCTACACCACAGAGTCCTCGCATAAATCGCGCTTTTAAAATACAATCCATAAATGTAGATTTATTGATTTTAATGAATTTACAAATTTGGAGTGAAAACTACCATGATTCAGCGAAAACAAAATGTGAAATAATGAAAAAAATGTTCTTTGTTTACATTACTCGGATAACATTTCATGCAACAATTTCTAAGCAAGTGAACATTGAGTATTGTTGACTTGCTCTCGACCAATCAAAACGCGCGTTACAACCCCATCATATAATAATTCCATTTATTCTTTATTAATGATATTTGAGGATAGATAAAAATATGAATCTTCTCAGTCTTGTATCATTGTAAAAAATACCTTTTTATAAGGTTATCATAGTTATATGTAGCTTTGGATAATGTGTGAATAATTCAGAGCTGTTATATTTAAAATTATAAGAATGATGGTATAACATTCTTATATTTAGTCATTTCATACATAAATGTTTATTGTGTGATATCTATGGTGTGGTATTTTATGCCAAGAATATCATAATTCCGTCCGTTTTATACATGTATCGATTGATATTTCACGGTATTCAACATTATTCAGTGATGTAGATTTATATATCCTGAGATAGTGCTGAGCTTTGAAAATTGTGATTGCGTTCTGTGTATTATTGCAGGGATGCATTTGGCCAGACAAAATTCTGCGCCCTCGGGCGCACTCCTTTTCGAAAAGTGCGCCCGAGATTTTCTCAGTGCGCCCACTGATATATATCAAAAAGTAAGAGCCATATATCAAGACTAAATCCGATTTTAAATATTACATTCAGGGTAACCAGTCTCCGGTCAGATTTTATACCTTGTTTTGCCCCTGATTCTTTTCCATGAACCAAGATTGATAATAGCATAGAAAGATATGGTATTGGTATATAAAACCACAACTACATTTTGTATTACTATTGTTACTCAATATTCGAACGCCGAAGGCGCAAGATTTAAGGATTATTTTTAATATGCAAGCGCCGAAGGCGCGAGCGATTATTTTCAAGTAAATCATAAAATCCTCACTTATAATTCAAATACATTTTCAGGGAAATCAAAAAATACAATTATATATCCTTGATTTTTTTCCCTTATCCGTAATGAAATCACCTGATGTGTCCATCAGAACATGTGAAAAGTGAGGCGCACCCCTTTTCAAAAAGTGCGCCCGAAGTGAAAACAGTGCGCCATGACGGGCGCACTGTTTTCCGAAAAGTGCGCCCGTGGTAATTTTTCTGCGCCATTTGCCCAATGGCGCAGCCCAAATGCATCCCTGTTATTGTGTATTGGATTTTATTGTTGTATTTTAATAAAACTCTTTAGCTTCGCAATTTGTTTTTACTGTTTTCCGATCAAGAAAAACAATGATTATGTATCACAGTTTTATTTGCCTTAACATCATGACACGTATACATATTGTTTATGAAATATATTCTTTACTAAACCAAAACAAACACAACCAAATTACTTTTGATTATTCTACGAGTTAATATTTTCTCATCTTAAAAAGCATAATAAAAATGCTTTATTACTCATTTATTTATTGATTAAATATAAAGAGCATGTAGCATATTTAGCGATATAGGCTACTATTGATTTCTGGTCTGTATTTTCGTTTTAAGAACGCTAAACCAATTTATTATAAGCATTTTTTAAAGCTTAAAACAAGGCATGAAAATCTTATAAAAAACAAGGTTACGGATGTTCAAGTTAACATCATTGCATTTTAATATCTCACACGTTGCAGAAAATCTTAAACAGATAACAAGAAATATTATTTACAATTGAATACAATTATTTTGCTCCAACACATTGCATAGAAAAAGTTACACCAATAAGTTTCACCACAAAACAGTACAGTGTGTGTTCATAATTGGCATAACACCAATAAACATGTCTTTTGTGGTCAGACACTTGGAAAATATGAAGAACATTAACGAATGATATCTTTCATTCTACACATATATCACATAAAGATCAACTTGAGCAAACCTTATTTTTGACACCAATTTGAAAATCAATCCACATAAAAATCTACACAATCATGTACAAATACAAGCTCAAACATTAACTAAAGTCAAAATATTCAAAATGAATCTTCATAAAATGTATTTTAATGTTAACATTCACAAGGGAATGAAGTTATTTCTGATAGCGATTAATGAAGTTTGCATATTGATTCGAAGATATGTAAGGATGATTTTAATAAACATCTACAGCCGAAATGTTATACGGGTATGACAATAATTATATGAGTGTATAATTCATTTTGACATTTATGAGTTGATATTGCTTATTTTTCTATGAAACTTTCTAATGACTAAACCTGATTTCAGTACGGAAAGTATAAGTGTTTTATAGTCTTGAATAAATCAAACAGTATGGTAACGAAAGCGCTTGCCTTACTAACATACTTTCTTATGAAACTTGAGGAGCGCTAAGTGTTTTTTTTTTTTATAAAACTATTGTTATATAGGCTGAATGAATTAAAGGTGCATGTTAAAAACAACATTATTCGACATGTACACAAACATAATAACGAATTATGTTAAAACTTTAACCGAATACAACAATATTTTCTTTAACACTGAGTAAAAATCCAAAACAACAAAATATATTAACATCATTAAGATTACGTCGATCCTTGATACTTCGTTCATATATAATATCATGTTAAATGTTCATTATAATGCATATTATTATTAAGCAATGCTCTATGGCTTCACATGTATTTTCAGAAACAGTTAAGGGACTATAAACAGATCGTAAGCAAATGAAACCATAAGGAAGCAAACTCTAAGTATTTTATAGAATTGCTTATATTTCCTTTTTTCTTAAGCTTTCCCGAATCGCAATGTTAGGTTTGGATAATTATGAGGGATTGGAAGCAAAATCTAGCCATTTCATAATTTTTTAATGTTACCTTTATTCTTGTGACTTTTTTGTTATAAATTTATTTATCTTTTCCTTTTCTTTTCAAACCTAATCATACTCTCTTAGATATAGCTAGATATTTGCTTCTCTTATCGAACCATAAGGCAGCATAAACGATCCATTTTTTTATTATATTTTCTTATATTTCTTTTTATCTATAATATTTATTTATTCTTCCTTTTTTCTTCAACTTGACCGTACTTTCTTGGATATGAATAAATACAAGGTATTGTTAAAACCTAATAAACAAGAAGGCAGCAAAATCGATCCTTTTTTTTTATTATTATTTATTTCATTATATCTTTAATATTTATTTCGTTTTCCTCTTCTTCTTCAACTTGACCGTGCCTCCTTGGCCGCCATCTTGATTGCGTCTGCGCAGAGAGTTGAGAACGGGTTCCGGGTCAAATGTATTGGCGGGCGGCTGGTCGCGGTAAATATGCGGGTTGCTTAGGACGCGCTCGCACTGGATCACAAGGAGGCGTTCAAGTGCGGGAAGAAGGGTGCTCTGTAAAAAGAACGGAAACATATGCATAGGAGGTTGCTTTGCAGAGATTAAGAACGGGTTCCGGATCAAAAGTATTTGCGGGCGGCTGGTCACGGTAGATATGCGGGTTGCTCAAGACGCGTTCACACTGGATCACGAGGAGGCGTTCCAAGGCGGGAAGGGGTGTGCTCTGTCAGAAAAAAAATATAATTTGAGAGCTTCAAATATGAATAAGTTAACTTTTATTCATTTATTTTTCCTTTTCAGTTATAATATTTATCTATTAAGTGAGTTGAGAACGGGTTCCGGGTCGAAAGTGTTGGCGGGCTGCTGGTCGCGGTAAATATGCGGGTTGCTAAGGACGCGCTCGCACTGGATCACGAGAAGACGTTCGAGTGCGGGAAGGAGGGTGCTCTGTAAAAAGAACGGAAAGATATATTTTAAAATATACGTATTTATTCTGATCAGTAAAAATGCAATGAGTTGGAACGGGTTCATGGATTTAGGTATTTGTAGGCGGCTGGTCTCGGTAGATATGCGGGTTACTCAAGACGCGTTCACATTGTATGACCAATAGGCGTTCAAGGGCGGGAAGGAGGGTGCTCTGCAAAAATAGGAAACATATACATAAGAGTCTGCTTTGAAGAGAGCAAAGCATATCCAACGAAGAGCTATGCGTCAGCATTGTATAACACAATATAAATTTTTATTTGTTCTTGGTGTAAAAACGTATTTTATTGAGAACCTTTCTAACGCATGGAAATTTTCAATTCAACCCATTTCCAGGAAGACATATCACAGCGTCAAATATATGTATAACACATGGCCATTATGACTCCATCATCTATTTTTCTAGAAAAAATGACAACACAAACCTGCAAAGCTAGCGTAGAATGATAGAACTGCGTGGCTTTGGCCCAGTCCTTTTGCGCCGCGTACAAATTGGCCGTAGCAAAGTGAATAGCAACCACATCGGGTGCCCGCTCCAGGGCTGCGTTGGTGAGCTTGAGGGCGTTTTTTAGTTCGCCCGCGTTGTGCAGAATGTTGGCCAGGCTTAGTAGGGGGATGTCCTGTGTGAAACAGATGGGAAGATGAAGACACTTTACCCTTAATATTGTGTTTTAACATAGATTCCGATAGGATGTTGGCCAGCTTTAGGGATGTTTTACAGGGCGTGTTTAAAGAGATGTGCCGTAATTTTGCACAGTGATGTCGAAATAATCACAGGAAGTGGACATAGAATATACAAGTTACCTGTTAAAAGATAAATGTATACACTTTCACAACTGAAGGACCTTTCGACACCAATCACTACGTTACAACCATAAG
>LQRL01094083.1:0-10624 GCA_001703475.1 Hydroides elegans | reverse complement strand
GGGGGGGGGGGGGGGGGGAGTGATTTTGCTATGAGGGGGAGAGGCGTACGTTACCTTAGCATGATCGGGCGCATGTTGATAGCTCAGCTTCGAGCATGTAATAGCCTCGGCCGCTCTTCCTGCTATACGCCAATGTAAAGCCGCTAGACTCGCTAAGACCCAGGAGGTCGGATTTTTCTGTAGGGCATAGGCGATGCGAGTGCCCACTTGTTCGACGGTCTCGGATTTCTTGGTGTTAAGGCTTTGGAAGGCTTCCTTAAGGCCACCCTGTAAATAGGAAACTATATGTGTGTTACTGCTTTAAGCCGAACATAATTGAGAGTCCCAGCCTCTTTATTTTCTTCACAAATCTTATAAACCAGTTAAATTTCCGGTTTTATTCCGGTTCATATGTGTTCTGTTAAACGAGGTATTATGATGAATGAGAACCTCTAGCTTGCAGTTCAGCACGAAAAGCAGGAAAATATACAAGGAGGGATAACAAATTAATTTAAGTTATGCTTAACACAAATTAATTTCAAGTTATGCTTAACATAAACACGTACCTCTGGCTTATAGTTGAGTTGTTTTGGGTTGCTGAGCTGTTGAATCTGGTCCATGGGCAGGTCGTCACGCAAGAGGCTGGCGTCACAGATGGGCGTCGCCGAGAGCGGAGGGTCGTAGGAGAAATCAACGAAATCGTCCACGCTGTAAATAAGGGCGATGAAAAATGATAGAAATTAAAGAAAAACACTAAAATATTTGCCATGAGTGATAGAAAAGGATCAAATACGACTAAACAGTCCATGCTGACACAGCATGCATAGCGATGAAAAGGACCTAAATCAACGAAATAGTCCGCACTGCCACTTATCCAGCTCGATGAACAAGACTGACCAAGGACAAAGTGCCACTTCTTGTGATGCTTAATATGACTTATTTTCTCTCGATTTCGTTTGATTATAACGACACCTGAAAAATTTTAGAGCATAACAGCTCATGTATTAATACGATACCAATATTTTGTTAACGTCTTCAATACTTACTCGACACCTTTAGTGGTGACTGAAACCCACGTGCTCGCAAACTGCATGAAGCTGTTGTAGTCGCGTCGATTGTGCTTACACCATTCGAACTCGGGCCACTGCTGGTTGGGTAGCGTCTTGATATTTCGGGTGGGATCTGAACATATCATAAAAGGTCAACATAACTTAGGTAGATTATCTTATACGATTTAATACTAACTGTTTTAACAATAATTTGACCAAGTTACCTACATGTATGTATATCAAAGTTGCTCAACTCGAAATTACTATTGCACCAATTACAAGGGCTGAACTCTTATATTGCACTATATGCCATAAATCTATTGATGATACATATGCCTGTGGTACGTTTCTTCGTCTTAAATAGAAGTTTCATTAATTGAGCCTTTACAGCTTTGAGAGAAATATGTATTTTTAAAACTGTATATTTCTCGGCGGTTTACATTTCCTACGCTTTATTTAATAATTCACATATACTATTTACCTGGGTCGGTGCGAATGATTTCCTCGTCGCTCATGGCGTGTCCGCTGCTGCGACTAAAGTCGTCGTTCGCATGCTCGTAGCGCAACGCATCCAGTTCAAGCTGTCTCTGGTTTTTCGCGTCCAATTCGAGCTGCTTCTTGAGGGACTCTTGGTAGCGCAACTGACAAATAGAGGATTAATGGATTAAAAATACCACTTAATGTATGGCTATAAAATGGTATTCGAAAAACTGTAATAAGATATTAGGTTTGGCATAAAAGCACTAAAGGCAGCCGGTGTTTGATTTACTTAAATTATTACACTTCGTCCACATATCACGGTAATTAAAAAAACATGGACATCAAACATGTTTGAAAAAAGGAGTACAACCGAATATCTGCTGTAGATCATGATACAATCTATCAAAGGTAACAATTCAATTGTGAAAATTAAAATGAAAGCAATGTTTACTTATAATGTTGTAAAATAAAATCACCTTTTCCTTCTCGAGGTCTTGCTGCAATTTATCCAAAATGGCGGTCAGCTCATCCGTGGTCATCGATGTGGGGTAGGCGGGAAAGTGGTGCTCGGCTTGGGTGGGCGGTTTTAGTGGCTTGGGGGCGGGCTGGTCGGAGGCTTTGTTGTGGTGGTGGTGGATTTTCATGCCGCCGTTTTTGAAGTGGAAATGGATGGGGTGCATGGCGAAGGATGAAGGATCGTCGAAATCCTATCGGGGAAATGAAAATTTGTTCTAACATATATTAAAAGTTAAGGATATGAACAATAGTTTAGGATATTAAAATAATTGATAATGATTATAAACATATATTCACAATGCGTACAGAGTTTTAACGAGCTATTTCCAGGACTTTTGCGCACAGATATTAAGGACTTAAAAAAAATATGCAGAGATGAATATTAAAAAAAAAAGTGTTAAATGGTTAAAAACGACGATATATATTTTGTTTTACAGTTGTGGGTGTCGTAATATGAATGTTATAAAATATTAATTTCAAAAAGTCAGTGTACAGCTGCTTTAAAATTATTCATGAATAAAACATAATATTGGACATAAAATTATTGAACACAAAATTCAAATGAACTAAAATATTAGGTAGTATATGCAAATAAAATAAAGGCTGGCTTGTTTTTATGCCAAAACATGCGGCTGTTTTATGTATGGATTTTCCACAAATTACAATTATAGATGTTTGAAAATAAGAAATAAAGATAGAATAAATTATTATACATAAAGAATTTCGCTATATAGAATGTTTTGAATGACGTAAGACTGCATATTGTATATTGTGTTTACTTTTGATTATCATATTAGTTAAGTATATCTAGATTAAATCTTCAGTTTAATCAGCATCTACACTTTACAGTTATCAAATTTATTGTTAGCAATGTCAACTAAAATTCAACATTTTTATATCCACATATTTCATATAAGTTTATACTACTACTGTATATCATAAAGGACTTCACCACGCCGATTGGAAAATCATGAATGTTTAAATCAATCAATTACGGAATATCTAATGAATCACACAGTTTAATCGATTACATATTCTTACTCATCTATTATTCAAGGAATAGATAATTTGAGATTAAGGAGATACAAGAATAAATTATAGGTAGGTCATGTTTTTGTTCCTGGAATAAGGGTTTCTGTTAGAATCAAGCAACATAAGCAAGATTGTAATTAAACCGCATTATATCAAACTTTTTGAGAGGAAATTGGAAAATAGCATTTTCTGTTACACGTGCATAATTTGCATAGCTATCACCTCATTTGCATAAGTTGCATACTTTGACCTCATTTGCATATCATTACCATAATAAGGAAATCCGATTCCAACCAATCATCATAGTTTTCTCCTATTAGCTCGGCCTGAGACATTTTGATATTAATAAATATTAACACAACTCAATGTTTTTTTCTTTATTTTTTTTTTAAATCGAATTACGACATGTAAGGAAAGAAACGAAATAGACACTGAAATAGCTGTTAAAATGTACATTTAAATAAATATGTAACATATAATGATACCTTTGTATATAGAAAATTTCACACAACATTTCGTGAAGTCTGCATTCAAAAGAATAACTTAAATGGACAGAAAATCAATAAAATCTTGATTGATAAGCGCTCAAAGAGCAACCAAAAACTTCAGACTTACATAAAAGTAATAAAAAAAAACTGAGTTCATACACTTAACATTAAATCTTAATCCTAAGTAAATACTTACTCAATGTTTAAGTCCGCCCCTTTTGAAAACAATCACATCTTTACGAAGATGTTGTTTCGTCATAAAGAAATCGATCATTTGCAAAAGGGGCAAGACGAATAAGTGTGTCATAATCTCGTCTATTCGTCTCCAAAGAACTGTAGTGTTGCATTTAAATAAATGAAGAATAAAATTGAAATGATCAAACTTGTTGATTTTTGTAAAATGTAGGAGGGGCCTGTTGATATTTCATGTCCTCACATCTAACTCGAACACAGATATTTATTACATACGACACGATTAAATTGACATTGTTCTTTAAGTTTATCCTCAAAAAGGGCCGTAGCCGCCTATATTCACGGCTTCTATCCATTCCGACCCATCCCCTACATCAACACTTACTACTACCAAAAACAACTGTTTTATCAAGCGTACAGATGCCCTAGGATCTCATGTTCCCTTCATAAGCCCACCCCCACTCATCATAGAATGACTTTCAACAATCATCCGTCCCTAACCCATAACTTCAAGCCACGAGTTGTCTAATAAAACTACGATTCAGATATACTCACAAAGGGCTCTATTCATCTCTTATGCACCCTGGCGTGCGCTCGCCATGACTGAAGAGGATGCCACCAAGAATCTACTACCACCCCCTCTCCCTTCCTAAAACCCATCACATTTTACTCAATGCAAACCCAGTATCCCATAAATGAATAATATTGATACTCACAAAAGGCCTGTATTCATCCCGTATGCACCCTGGCGTGCGTTCGCCATGGCTGAAGATGATACAGTCTTTAATCTACATATACTAGCCCCTTCCAAAAACCAACCACCTCTTTGTCTTTGAAACCCCTTAACCAGCAGCACCCATCCCCCTCACCCCCTACTATCTAAAATACTCACAAAGGGCCTGTATTCATCCCTCACACACCCGGGCGTGCGTTCGCCATGGCTGAAGATAATGCAGTCCTCGGGTTCGAATTCAATGTCCTCGTAGTTCTCCACAAACAAGATGTTCTGATGCAGCACGCCGTCGATGATTTCCAGTTTGGTGTGTGGCTTGGATGTCTGCGAGGGCTATGAGGAGAAAGAAAGAAATGATTATAAGAAAGGATGCATGGTTATTCTTATTTTAATTGAATGGATGCAATGGAATACTGAGCTATGCAAGAGCTATGCAAGTTGTTATCAGTTAGATAAATGCAAGTACAGTGGACCCTCGTTAAACCGAACACGGTTTAACCGAATTATCGCTTAAACTGAACAGTTTCTGAGGTCCCAGTCTCTATATGTTCTTAATAAATAAATCGGATAAACCGAAAATCGGTTAAATCGAAGTTTTGGCCGGTCCCGAGGTGTTCGGTTTAACGAGGTTCTACTGTATAATGGCAGGTTAGCCGCTGCACTGGCATTTAAGGAATCAGTTTCAGATTTGAAGCACTGTAAAAGAATGTACAGTTCATGAAAAGTTATTGAATTGTCATTGAATAAAATAGATTTGTTTATTTTAATCTTTTGAAAAGAGTGACAATACTATAAAGGCGTTTGAAGTCTAGCGCATTATCAATCAGATAATTAATATTATCAAGTGAATTCGATTGTACATTATCATAATTTTGATTCTTGGTCCTAATTTGTCATATCCAGCCAAAATAATAGAAACACAAACTAGATAACAGCTTTTTGTGCAAACTGAAGACAAGAAAGCAAACTCTAAAAATGTTTTTAGAAATCAAGACAAACAGCAGAAAAACAAGTAAAAACGCAAGTGTGATACTATGAATACGCAATATAAAACATTTTGAGACAACACGTATTAACCAAATAAAACACGAGCTAAAACATTCTGGCCTAGAAAATTTACAACAATGTGAAGTAAAGTCACGTATCACATATATTCACAAAAATGCATGTGTCAAAATGATAAGCGCGAAAAGTCACGGAACAGTGTACATACGAAAACAAACTTTTTTAGAGTATAGCCAAAAATACATTCCTAGTCGAGAGTTTAATTTATTCAAGTTTCAAAATAACAAAAACTAATTCAACATTTGAATAAAAGTACATCGAAAGGTAATCAGATAAAGATAATACTTTTAGAAAATTGCCCTGACGTCAATTGTGCGCAAAAGATAAGAGGTGCACGTGATACACAAATTAATAATGAGTACTTGTAATGAACTGAATTATTTAAAATCAAATAAACCAAAATTATAAAACTGGATACAAATTATCTTGCAAATGTTTTCATTTTAAACTAAGAAGCCCAGATATAATCCTCTTTTCTTTACCCGATATCATTGAAATATCGGTACGATTATGATCACATGCACCTCTGATACGATTCACATAGAAACAAAACACCTATTTATCTGCAAAGTACAACACTCATATGATATAAATTCTAGTTAAAAACGGTGCCTATGTACCAAATATTGTGGCTAAGCACAACACTGATCAGTCGTAATACATCATATTTATATCACATGACAATACATATTTGGTACATTTCGAGGCGGAGGGAAGTGGAAATCTGATGGGCATGGTTGCAAGCCCGAGGCTTGGGGATTGGGGATGTTCCTTTTTACAATGGATATGTTTGCGATCAAAGGGAATGGGGCTATTTTTACCATCGGCATGTTTACAAGCCATCACGGGTAGGGATTCTTTTTTACTCTTGACATGTTCGCAACAAATGAACAAGAGGGGCTCTGTTTGCAAACACAATTGGGAATAGAGGTGTTTTTTACCATGGGCATGTTTGCAACCAAGGGAGTGGGTGGCTCGTTTTTGGTCCATTAGCATATCTTTTAGAGGGGGAGGGGTTCTTTTTTTACCATGGGCATGTTTGCCAGCATGATGGTATGCGACGGGGGCAGGCCGAGGGGTTTGCAAAACTGCACTTCCTGGGGGCTCAAATCGTCCTTTTTATAGTCTACATAGACGGGCTTGTTTTTCACGAAGAAGACGCCGTCATTGGTCGCCGATTTCACGGGCGAGAAACACTGAAAGAATTGAGTTAGTCGCAAACATATTAGGATTTATGTAAAATAACTTAGTACAGTGGAACCTCGTTAAACCGAAGACGGATAATCCGAGCTTTTCAAACCGAACAAATTTTGCGATATGAGGCTCTATATTTTCTTTTTAAATTTTAAGGAATAAGCCGAAAACCAGTTAAATCGAGCAGTTTTCGCCGGTCCCGAGCTATTCGGTTTAACAAAGTTCTACTGTACTTATATTAGGGTGTCCAGCCTAACACTGTGCACAACTCGTTTCAATATATGCTGCTTTTACCATCTTCTCTCCCACAGGTCGAAATATATGATTTCCCCTGAGTGGAATACTATTTTTGAAATTCCATTTTATTTCCGGACGCTGGACACCCTGCAAAATGAACTTGTCGTGTAACACATGTTATTAATATTCACAATATCGGGTTTTTATGGCTCCTCAGTCCAGGCCATAGTTATCGATTTATATTGATTTAATATTTAGCCTATAGAGTTGTTCTGATCAGACCACAACGAATTTCAACATTAACCGTATCATCTTTTCACATATGTTCCTAATTAAACATGCATACACTTGTAAACCAATATTCATGGAAAAAAAGACTTTTCAGTG
The DNA here is from genome assembly GCA_001703475.1 of Hydroides elegans. Taxonomy (NCBI): domain Eukaryota; kingdom Metazoa; phylum Annelida; class Polychaeta; order Sabellida; family Serpulidae; genus Hydroides; species Hydroides elegans. Next base: position 3,272 of record LQRL01094083.1, on the reverse strand, counting down.
GTCAGGTCAGAGACGTCTCTATTTTTCAGAACGTCAGTGTTAATAGGAATAGAACTGCATATAAGAACGACCTCGGTTATAAATTATTATTATTTATGATTGTGAATGGTAATTATATTGTGTTATTCACCTGAATCATCAGCTTTGAACATGCGTCTCCGGAGCACACGCCCTTTTGTCTGTAGTACTCAATGGTTCCCTCGAGGTGACTTCCAAAGTTGGGATCATCTGATGCCAAATAATTAAACATATGCATAAGATATTCAAAAACAAGACTTGGATTATTAAGAAGATATTCGGTCTACAACACTTTACAGATAATATGGTTGCTGGAGATTTCCGAGAGCTCCCCCAACACCGACTTACGGACAAGCAATGGGTTCTCTATCCTTTTATATCATTCAAATCTATAATCATCTAAGGCCACTAAGCTTCGGACTTTCAATCCTCTTTTAAAATCGCTTAATATTTCTCCTTCTTTTTGAAAACAAAATCATGTTATATCTATTAGTGTTCAGACTTACTCAGTGGATTGACGGACATAATAGGCAGATGACTCTGGTCGCCTCCTTCTTCGCCATCGCCTCCACATTGGCCCGCGGCCGCCGCGTACTCACCCGCCAGGCTGTGAAACATCTCTTCACTTACGCCGCCCTGGAGGCGCTCAAGCATGTCTGCAAAAGTGCAATAGCAAAGGGGATTAGAATAAGCTTTGTTTGTGTAAGTTACAAAAAAATATATATATATGGTATCGGCAATCAAATAGTTGGATTATAAGTTTATTATAATCATTTTACAAAGAATATTTTATTTGAATCAAGATTGTTAACACAAGATAATCAACAGAATATTACACTTAGGATTGAAGTCGACATACAACAACAGTGATGAAAAGCTTAATTTAGTTTAAGATAAAATTTTAGTTATACATATTGTATAAGCAAATATTCATTCATATACATATATACAAACAATAAAATGCACAAACAACTAATTTACAGTGATACACAAAAATATCACTGCAATAATCTAGCACGGGTGTATATGAAAAACATAGAAGTCTATTTCACAACAGCATAACACGTAAAAATAAATACATGCTTTGAAACACTTGTTCAAATAAGATATGTTCACCGCAACGACTATCAAACAAACCAGAAAATCATGGAACAACCATATGATTTTTATTGACTTGTGATAATCATCAAAGCAAGCTAATAAGGCAAGATGAGAACGAAAGAAAAAGATAGATGAAAATATCGGAGCGAGGGATAAAGAAGCAAGCCTTCAATGAAAAAAAAAATCTAAAAATGTAATTATTAAATCTCAATCATTAAAACATGTTTAAAAAAAAACAAAGCAAATATTTGAAGCAAATTAAGTAGTTGATACAGATAATGATCTTCAGACGATTTTATTATAAAGTAAAGGGTTTTTACGATGTAGAGTATCATTTAAAAAAAAAACATTTTTCGGTTAATATGCATCCACTATTAATGCATGTTGATTTGTTTGAGATCTTAATATGCATCCAAGCATTATTTAAAGCACTAATCAAGTCCAATCTATCTACAAATTTGCACTAAAACCTGTGATTGTGATTCTACAAACTACCAAAGCTTTTAAAAAGCCAGCCAAGATAGGCGGGGCTCATATGCACAAGATAATTTATTTAAACCAAGCCACAAGAATTATAGTTTTGTATTAATTTGCAAAGAAAGCACACGCCAAATATAAAACAAAAGCCCTGAATTGCAAAAATGTCACCATATTGACAGAGAGTATTCGGTCAAAAAGTCTCCGGATAAATAGTTCCCGGACATATGTCACCAAAATGGCCAACATAGGACATTAAGTCCCCGCTGAAAATTCCCTGAAAATCTTAGTTTTCCAAGTTTTATTTCAAATGCTATTACCATTATATCAGTTTTTCAAACTATATATGCATGATACAGAAACCTAAAAATGGTCTATCTTATATTTTTGACCGAGGTCTTTATGTTCTCTGTTGCCAAATAAGGTGACATTTTATCCGGGGACTTTATGTCCGGGAACTTTTTGGCCGGAATTCAGATGGGGGCGTTACCTTGTGTGGCCCGTGAATCGACCTTGATTTTTTCATATTGCTCGCGCAATTTCTGTACCCGTTCTATGAACTCTTGTGGTACAAAACGTTTGGTAGTAGCGCAATCTAAGAGGTTTGAGGGGAGCAGAATAGGTAAGAACAATAAACGTATTTATTCTTTCTCTCTAGTGTTTTCTATAGTTTGTTTTTTTTCCCCTGTTTTTTTTTGGTCGGAAATCGTTAAAAGGTTTGATAAATCATAACTATTTTTTTTGAAACCTGTTTGATATTGAGTCGTTTGAGTTTTGCAGTTTATAGAATCATGCTGTAGTGTTCATATTTTAGAGTGAAAACATCAAATCAAATAGTCTTTTCCATATGATAAGATAAGAAATATGGGAGTGAGATCCTTGTCAAGTGAGGTAAACGATATGACATCATAATAATACATGTACTTCCAAATATCTTAGTATTGCATATAATTCAACCATTTATATATTTATTTCTTATATAACATCAATTGTAATAGCTAGAATTTCTTTGTATGTTACAGTAATTAATGTTTGCTAAACACAATTTCTTAACTACCGAAGAATTAGTAAAAAAAAATATAAAGGCACATCAACAATCAAATGAAAGTTATATCTACAACACGATGAAACATTACAAACAAAATAAAGGATATTAAACAACAGATTGAAACTGTGGATATATTGATGTTCCTTTGTGTAAACAATTAAATATTATCAGTAGAGGGTGGTACATTGATTGAAATATCATGCAAACATTTTCATCAAAACAAAACCTCAACTGCCTTTCTCAACATCGGTTAGATATGTATAGGGATAATTTTCTCCAAAGATAACATGTAGTTATATGTATGATAATTCAAATACTACAATTTGAATAATAACATGTAGGTTCGTTTTTTTCTTACTCCAGAATGTAAATAAGACAAATATTGAGAAAGTTGATGAGGTTTTCTTTCCAATTAATTAAGATGTCAAAATGTTCCTTGACTGACATATATGGGGTCCATGTTATTCCATATTATTTATTGGAAGAAAGGACGGGTACTGGGTTTTGGAACTCAGGTAATCCTTGTTATGATTGACGATCCGGCATGTGAGAATTGTGGGAGGCGGGCGACGCTAGAGCACATATTGAGCTCTTGCCCTAAATCGCTGTCAGGAGGAAAGTACCGATG
>LQRL01094060.1:2805-13492 GCA_001703475.1 Hydroides elegans | reverse complement strand
AATGCTAAATTTCATATTTACCACATATGGACGTTATATTGAAACGTTCCTGCAAATTCATTAATGATTTCTTTACGACGAAGTATTATGTGAATGATTATTCAACTATCGTTGGTTTATTTGTCTTTTATATACCCAAAACTTTTTTGATGCATTTGTATGTTTCCATTAGATAAGTGCATTCGACAAAACATCACGAAATGATACAATAATACTTCATAGTTTCATGAAAAATACGGGAAAGTATTTTCCCCGAGGGGACAGCGTAGGGACCAAAGGCAAAGTCCTGTGACGCCTTATGTTTACTTTATAAGAATAACGTCAATCATGAAATAATGCTAAATTTCATATTTACCACATATGGACGTTATATTGAAACGTTCCTGCAAATTCATTAATGATTTCTTTACGACGAAGTATTATGTGAATGATTAATCAACTATCGTTGGTTTACTTGTCTTTTATATACCCAAAACTTTTTTGACTATTATGTAAAAATGTTTATGAAGGAACCTTTATGAATAACAAAAACTATTTTTTGATAACATGGAATGGGACTCGAATGACAGATTGTAAAAAATGTTAAAAAAAACTTTCTTCCGAAATCCTAAGAATGAAGATAGCATCCTGGGGGCATGGATCTGTGGCGTAGGACCGTAGTACAATTTGACCTATCAATTTCACTGTTTACTCAAGCAGATTCGCTATTTATTGTTATCAAAATTTAAAAAAATAATAGTTTCTTAATAAAGGGAAGTACATGTACATGTATACGCTGCTAGTGCTAAGGCGCGTTCACCCGGAATAAAAGTGCAAATTATTATGTACGTTCGGGTGACGAGAAGGGAAAAACCACTATGTTTCTAAACAAATGTGGCTTTCAGTTTGAAGCGCATAGTTTGTGTTATGAGTTTTTTTTTGCGGAGCGAGTGAATGTGCACTTATACGTCATTGAGCCGCATCCAACGTGATCTGGTAGATTTTATAATTAAGTAAATCCTATTTAAAAAAGGCATGTAAAGTAAATGATACGACATAGCCTACCCTAGGGAAGGGCTGGGCGGTCCCTGTCCTGGATTTATAAGGATTTGTGTCATCCGGATATTGCGAACTATATTGATCCATTGTTGTTCTTGGACTGCCGTAGCTATGATCATAACCGGGAAGGGAGTCGTCTATCGGCATGGCGTTTATCACATAAGATTGGGATCCTTTTTGTTTTCCTTATATACGATTTTTATCCTTTTTGTTTTTTTTTATATACGATTTGTATCCTTTTTGTTTTCTGTATATGCGATGTGTATCCTTTTTCGTTAGATACGATTTGTATCGTTCTTGTTTTTGTTATATACGATTTGTATAATTCAGTTTTCTGTATATACGATGTGTATCCTTTTTGTTTTCTTTATAAACGATTTGTATCCTTTTTTTCTTTATATACGATTTGTATTCTTCCTTTACATATGATTGATATCCATTCAGTTTACATAATTCACGAAAAAAGAATGTGTAACTATATACAATTATTACATTGAAACGTTCGTTCAAAATGTCTGGAGTATTTCTAAAAATGGATGCTCTTTTGTCTTAAATATGCAAGACAAAATTTATTTACAACCACTTTTCATTGTTTCATTAAAAAATTCCTGATATTATACAATTCATTCACTTGAAATCCTACGATTTAAATTTGGTATCAAAAGTTTTTTTTTTAAGCTCATCGATTCTCGTCGGATCTTTATAGTCATACATTTAGCTCTATATTGAAGGCAATAATTTCTTAGCAAACAATACTTATGTGAGGTGCAAATAGTGCATACATGTACATAGGTTTATTATATATGAAACGTTAAATACAAAGTTTATGAAAATATATTCGAAATAACATTTTCCTCAAATATCCTTGTGACTGCTTCAATATTGGCTTTGATAATTTCATATCTTTCTGTTTATACTTTATTTACTATAATTTGGTGTATTTATATCCAATTTGCAAGGCACGTTCTTTTAAATGCAATCTTCCTGCCAAAATACACACACATTCTTTTATTTTATAAAACCTGTATGCATTTGCACTTACAACAAAGGTCATGCCTTTGTATCTCCAAAGCGCGTTTAAATCCACAAATTCATGTTTAAATGTTTTTTAAATTCTTTGGCGAGCGAATAAAGAGGCAACGATTAAATTCTTAGCTATTTTGCGATATAAATCACTTTAATGTTGTTACGTGCTATATAAGCAGCATTTTAAATATAATGGACTGTCCGGTGTTTTGATCAAAAAGGGGTAGACTATATATTATATAGTCTACCCCTTTTTTGGTTCAAAGATGACCGATCATGCTACCACATATCATTCATGATTCATTCATCACTGTTCAAAGGCTACCACGAATCATTTCCTTTGTATTCAGATTGAAATCATTGTTTTTCTTAAGGAATTGACGAACATTGTTTTACCCAAATAAGAGTAAGGAGTAAGTACAGGTGCGATTTAGGGACATACTATCATGTTCAATATCATATTATATTGATTCGTGCTTAATACGTTATACAAATATTTTATTTACTCATTCATAAAAGGCTCGTATACTTTCCCTTTACTCAATTTGTCGCAAAACGTGTCCTTTTATCGATATTCAAAACATATTCATACATTGTCGAAGGGCGCGGCTATATTATATCCAAAACAAGTTTTTTTCTAGAATAAAAATGGTTACACTGGGATATTTCGCGTCGCTTTTGCAAAAAAACATATGACCATGTATATTTTTATACAGCTCATGTGAAAAAAAAACAGGATAGTGTGTAACCGAGCCTTTGGACTTTGAGACTAGGCAATAAATGCATATACTTCAAAACAAAATGAGTTTTGACATTGATATATGAGTTATTTTGGATTTTCCAAACGATATTTAACCAATTCTTAGAAAAAATAATAGTAATTAACGAAAAACGAAAATAGAAAAACGAATATACTTGTATTGTATAGGATACCGTACGTGTACATCCAGGTCCTAGCTCGCTACAGATAATGAAAAACGTAGCAGGCACAAATCGACCAAACAAATTTGTCAATTTATATTAAAAAACGCGGTTTCATTAACGTTTTAAAAACATCTTTCTTTTTGTTTTCTTATGCCTTAAATGAGGACATAAGCCAATGGGTGGGCAAATAGCCGAGGGACAAACATAAATAACAATTGATGTTGGAGAGTAAATCAGAATTTGTAATAGGCTTTGGAACCCCAGTCAAAAAGTCCCCAATCTTCGGACACCAAGTCACCGATTTGTGCCACATAGGACATAAAGTCTCCGACTAATAATTCCCAGGACAAGAAATGAAGATACACAAAAGAACATCACCTCACAAAGGTGTTACCCACCAAATTATACAAAGGTATTTTGTTATATTCAACATTTCAATTTTCACAACAAGTGTTTCCATTTCTGCTCCAGACTGGACAAAGATTAGGATCATTTAATGCTTAAAAGATTATATGTTGCTGTTTGCATTTGAAAACTTGTTTAATGTAAATTTCCAGCGTTTTCAAAATGCGTTGTTGGAATGCTACTCTCACATGCCTCCCTGCAAGTTATCCTAAGATGGAAGAACAGCGTGCATAATTTTGCTTGAGAATCTGAAAATAAAACAACTACAATGAACTCAAGTAGTTATTCTACAATCTTGCGGACTTGGCAGCGAGATCACGTGATTTCTAGATCAAATAATCGAATCTGTCAAAGATCCCATGTGTTGACCAGTGTTGAGTTCCAATTTGATTGATTCGACAGAAAAATATAGTTGGTAATGGCATCACAAAGCAGGTATTGTTTCAAAGTAAATTTAAAAGCAAATAGGAATAGAAAGTGCTTTGCTTTTAATGTTAAATAAGTCTTAGCCAATAAGTTTTGCATGTAGCATAGCATCACCATATGATTAATATGAATATTTGAATAAGAAATAAGACAGACCATAGGTGCTTTCTTGCACGAGGGAGGCTTTCTTGCATGTATTTGGATGCATGCAAGTAAGACCCACGACCCTTTTGTACGGTGGGCTTTCTTGCACGTAACAGTGGTTCATACTTAATATGCTTACCCAGAATAAGTTTGGGACTAAATGTTCATTTAAAAATGAATGAGTAAACGAATCAAGATATATTCTATCAAATTATGTTCATAATTTGGAAATGAAATATACATTCTCTTTTTATCGGATTTTGCCTTGCCCGAATTGGTGAAAAATCTAAGAAATATAGGAATTTTACATTGGACTTAGCCTAAAAATCCAAAAACCGAGAGCCATTATTTTCATTTTTTATTTCTAAATAGCATTTTCAAGTTCAAATATGATAACAATTATGCTGGTTGGAATATATGATGACAGTTTTTGGACAAATTGAAAGCGAATAAAGAAAATCGTTTTTGCAGTTTTTCATAAATACTAGGAAATTCTTGAAAAGAATTTTGAAAAGTTTCCAAATATGAGCACATTTAGAGCAATACCTCAAAGTTTTAGATTTTTCCCCCTTGTAAAGAATTTCTGTATAATAAGGCCGAGGTTACATAGAACTTTTTAAAAAGCTAGCAGTTATAAAAGCGAGCTTTTTTAGTGGTTACACTGACGCAAAAAGAAGCGAAAAGGCTTAAAAATCTAGGGTTTCTCCCGTTTCCCTCCAGTATTTTAAAAGAAGTTTAGTGAAATGTATGGTGTCAAACAAACGCAAATGAAGTTCATTATTGTAAAATTGGCGTTTAAAAAAGCCACTTTTTTTCCCCGCTAGCAGTTTTTCCCGCTAGCTTTTTCTTCTGTGTTATAGCAATTTTTGTCGTGTCAAAACGCGGTGTAACCACTTTTGACTAAAAAACGTTTGCGTGAAAACCGCTGTTGCTTTGTTTGACACGAGTTTTTATAAAGAAAATATAGGACTTATAGAGGACAAAATAGAGGACTAATCCCCGACGTGAAAACCCGCTATAATGTGGCACGGCTAAAAAAACACGAATGAATACCTTTTTTAAGAGAAAGCATATAACAAAATAGGATTATTTTCAAATAAATATATGCAGATTAAAAAGTTGCGAAACATATATTTTTTGGTGCAGTTTAAATACTGCCAATGGGTACAAGCTCTAAATTTCAACCGGAAGTGCCTCTGGATTTAGCCTAGAATTCCAATTATGTTTAAAATTTTGATATAAAATCGTTGTTCCTTCCCTCACATGCTCAATCTCGCATGTTTTGATTATTTGAGGGTGGGAGTAAAAATCGCGCGCTTAATAGAAACAGACATGACAAACAAATGGTTCCTTTCAAACATTGATTTGAAACTGGGTCTAGGCTATAATAAAAGATAGATCTATGGTTTGGGTAGAATTCTATGTTCGCTATATTTTTAGATCTAAGGTAGCCAGAATCATTCGAACGGATGGGGACGTTCCCGTTTTCTTTTATTCATATCATGGGATTATACATTCATTGAGAGGAAAACAAACGTTAAGGGCCTGGTCACGCCTTTTTTATCTTAACAATGAGTCCGTTTCAATAAATTCCTTATGGGTAAATCAAAAACGCTCATTGCTTGAAGGTTTTTGAGTTCCCATCAGGAATGCATTAAAAATGACGGTTTTTAGGGTTTTATGTTAATACACCCTAAAAAATCTCTCTTAGCGGCTAGGCATTGTGGTAGGATATCTTACAAAAAGCCTCCCATTTCTCTTAAACAACTGGAGCACATGAATATCATATGATTTTCAGGGGCTTTTCTTGTCTATATAGCCTTAAAATCTATAAGAGAAGATTGATGCTAAAAAAGGTTATGTTTACAATCGGCGTTTTTAGTGAAGCAGGGTCAAAAATGACTTTTGTCAAATTTTAACTATGGGTGTTTATTACCCATATTACTTTTCATTTTTAGATGGTCTGCAACGCTTTGTAGAAATAAAATATTGAGTATGATTTTTATAATATTGCACGCACCCCTTTAAGTGTCAAACAAGACATTATGTCTCTCTGAATTATTGACAGGGACCCGAGGGGGCCACCTTTTGTTTAATTTACAAAGATTTCAACAATTTAAGAATCGATTCTCAAAGTTTCTCAAACTGCTCCCAAATGTACACAAATTTAAATACATATCTCTGGATTTTATTCTTTTGCAACAGATGACAAATTTTTTGTTGTTTCATATTGATATATTTTGAAAAGAATTAAATTATTGAGAAAAATGTTATTACAGTTTAAATAATCCCGTGCCGCATTATAGCTCTGTGTAACCGCGGCCTTATCGAGGTACATATATCTCGGCTAAGTATATTAATAACTCAATGCAGGACAAAAACGATCAATATGTTGGGTTCGATCTGGACTGGTTTATTTTAGCTACAGATTGCGTAAAATACAGAATAAACTTAATAATTCAACACTTAGAAATCTATATATGGTTTGAATATATTTAGCGAAAATATTTTGATAATAAAGCATATTGTTTGACGTTTTTCTTAAACATGTTCCTCATACATACTTGTGCGGCTCCTTATGTTTACGGGTCATTTGAAAAAAAAATATTTGGAAATGTAGGCTCAATCACTCGAACACCACATCTAATCGCTATGACAAAATGTATACAAGTCAATGAGCTTAATGTTAATTGGTCGAATTTTAATATAAACCGCAGTTGTTGGCCATTTTTAATTTCATATATGCATTCTTATACGGATATAAAAGGAGATTAGGCCACCTGCAGATTACGTCCCGTTAGAGCACTTGGAGACCTTGATAAAATTACACTTCGAACTCGTTAAGCCTAGGCCACACTGGCTGTTTTTTTGTATCGCCGACTCAATCAGAGTCGATCGCCGACTAAATAACACTATGAAGTCATACTGCCAAATTTTATGTCGGCGACTTTGGCAAGCTGCCTTGTCTTTAAGATTGATTTACAGTTTAAAATATAATTTATGTTTTTTTCGTGTTAACTCGCTTCGCTGATTGTGATGGTTATTGACCATGACGATACAATATTATTATATTCATGAATCCTTTGCTTTCTAATGTGGATGATATGATATATGTATTTAGCGGATAAATATGCATTGCATTGGGTAACGTGAATAGCAATAGTTTACAAAAAAACACTTATAATCTCAAAATCGCGTCGCGTCGGATCACAAGGGTTGCTACACTTGCAAATGTCTTTGATGCGCTTTCGATTACCAACCTTCACGATCCAACAAAATGAATGGGGATTAAAGCGTCACTGATCGTTGCCGATGGTCGGTGACGGAGTCCTGAGGATGGCAGCCCTTTGGCAATCTTTGGATCTGTGACCGTCAGCGATTCAAAAATCGCCATTGTGGCCTAGGCATTAGATATGCCACTTCGAAATGAATAATTTTGTGGTGCCTTCAACGTAGTCTGCCTATCAAGGCATAACTTTGAATGTTATTAATTTGGACAGCATTTATTTAGATTATATTGATATACCCTGACACAAAACACTCATTTGATATCACATCACTTATCATTTCATGCCATGAAAGGTGGATTATTGAATGCATATATGTTTTTCATTTGTTAATTATTTTTTTATGAAAAACAGTCACAGCCGTCTACGTCGTTTTTTGATTATTTTAATAATGTTTTTCAACTGCAACAGGTATAAAACGCATTGCTTGTCTCGTTTAAATCACCTTTACAAAGAATCAATGTTTTACGAAAAAAAGCAAACAAAATACTCGAATGATTTTTTTTTCAAACTTTAACATACACGGTAAATTTTAAAACATATTATGTGTATAATGCATTTGAATTCTCAAATGATGTTGAAAGATTCCTATCTGCAATACTTTGAATATAATTGTATGACTAAACTCCACAGCTAATGCTCAATATCGCAGATATTCCTCTTTAAATTGTCAAAGCTAGACTGAGATGCATTGAAACTTGGTCATATCATGGGAAATGATTATATAGTTGCAATAACTGTATGTCTTTTTATATAGAATGAATGATATTGTAATTAAATAAATGTTCATTGCTTAGGAGATGTGTCAATGCAGACATTGATAATCCCTCAAGTTATTTAATTAGAGTTAAGTTATTTAGTTATTAAGTTATAACAATAACGATAACGATTGCTTATAAAAAAAGATAAAAGTAAAGCAGGTCTGTTTAATTTGTGTAAAGGTATTTCACTTTTGCGTATATAACAATAACGATTGCTTATAAAAAAGATAAAACTGTGCCTTTTCTGTCTCAGGGATTTGTTTAATAAAATTTCTTATAAATAGAGGGGTTATAATGTCTGTTGATGCGAATATCACGTCATTATGTTGTTAATCATCTATGATAATCTAGTTGAAAAATACCTCATAGTTGCTAGGTTATTTAAATTTTGCTTTAAAATAATGTTGCAGTATTTGCGGTGTGCAATCGTGAAATAAAGCTGAAATTTCATAACAACTATTTACAATTTTGGAGCCAAGCTTTCACAGATAAAAAAACGTAAAAACATTATACTGATTACTGATTTAGCAACCCATGATCCATGTATAGTTTTGTTACGAAATCAATTTGATAAAAACTGCACCGAACAAGCCTTAAGGGCCGAAGTGTCAATGATCCTATTTTTATAAGAACCATAAAGCCATAAGCAATCAATACCTATTGTTTGGCATTTAGCGTACGTATACGTATATAAGCAGAAGTTGAGGCTAAGCTCTTTCTTGACAGTAATGTCTGACACATCGAAGACTTGTCTGTAAGTAGAACACAATATATTTATATATTGAGAGAAGATTTGAATAACAATATACATAAGGTTTTTTAAAGTATGTTTTTTTCTAAATGTATACTTTAAACGGTGCTAGAATATCCCATCTATTTATAAAAAGTCAATATTAATCATTCAATAATGAAGAAATAGATTATAGCTAAATGTGTAAACGCGGGAATCAAAATCTTATGAATATCGAAAATATAATATCAACCCATCCATCTATTGCGTTGTTTGGTTCAAATACTTTAAATATCTATATGTCATAGAATATATATCGTAATAATAATTTTATTTCAATTTCGATTTGTTAGCTGATGGCACTGAAAACATAAAAAAAAAGAAAATAATAAAAAAAAAATATAAAAAAAAAACATAAAAAGAAAAAAAAAACTGGAAAAAAAAGAAGAAAATAAAAAAAACATACTCTACCAACATGGTGATACCTACGAACACCCAGTCTAACCAAGCGGAATATGCGACAGAAGAGCAACCAAGCGTCAAACTCAACACCTGCTGGGCTGTTTCGAAAGCCTTTCCGGAATCTGGTTCGGCCCAATGTTTTGCAACATCTGACGAGGCTATTAGATTTCTAGACGAAGACGAAGGTAAGTTATGATAGTAAAATCATACTTTGGATTAGAAGAATCGTAAAAGATAATAAAAAGGTTAATATTTGAATGAATTGCACCGGGGCTAGAATGAGAGAAATAGTGCAGTGGATAGCAAAAACATGTCTAAATAATCTACATATATTCTTTCTCTCCCATGGAAATAGTATATCAGTATCTGGTAAGTGTTTCTATTGACTCGTATAGATTGCACAGAAGCTAGTGAGAAAAAAACTTCATTTGAGCTACACCGATTTTCATAATGCACATATTATATTTCAAAATGAGCTATAAACTATGACAGATTCAACGACTCGTATTATGTATTGCTCCCTTTATGAGCAAGAGTACATGGATTATCCAATCGATCGCGGCTAAGAATGACACACATATCATATTCCAATTTTGCTAAAATTTATATCTGTTTTGTAAAATAGCGTATTCATATAGCAGGTTTTATACACTTAAGCTCTTTTAAGAATACCAATTCATGTATGTGGTATGAGATATGACCCGTACATATACATTTACTACAGGAATCGATCAGGTTAACAAGTTATAAAATTTCCAAAAGAGAATTTGTGTGCACTAAAGTGTCAAGCCATTACGTTTTCGGCAATTTTTTTTAATTTGATCGTACATTATATGTAATATTATGTAGTTTCTTGGTGGCATTACATATTGGGACCCATTTCATATTGAGACACCTTTAAGGCTGGAAAATGTATGGTAGAACACATTTTGGCAAGAACCATTAAAATTATCAATAGAGCATTTGAATACAAGTTTATTTTTTATTTCCGGCTGTAATATAGTGCATATTCCTATAACTGGCTACTGACATATATACTCCTAGAACTGTATACTCCTATAACTGTTAACTCATATAATCAACTCTTCTTACCAACAAGAACGATCGGTAATTTGTCAGCCAAGAAGCCCTGTTATCAGCCAGCCGATGCAAGAAGACCAGGGTATTCTCGTTACAAACAATTCAGTAAGTTGAATGTGTTATTATGAGAAAGCATAGCTATGTATATTGTAAACTGTAATTTCCTTGGTTATAAAATCGCAAGGGGCGATAACGATGTTACTAATTATAACAAATTATTGCAATATTTTTACCTAACTGGTCATTGCTGGTATCTTAATTATTTTTTAAAATATAACATTTTCTTATGTAAATACAGTAAGCATACATGATAGATTTGTCACGTGTTTTACTTCAATATTAAAAACAGATATGCATAAATGGTTTTTAAATGCTTGACATGTTTTATTAATGTATTTAATAAT
>LQRL01094052.1:9970-23505 GCA_001703475.1 Hydroides elegans | reverse complement strand
CACACTCACACTCACACTTTTACTCGACGCTGTTTTAAAAGCACTCTCAGACATTTTGTGCTGGAATATGTACTTAGCCCCAAAAGCCACCTCTGTGGCAAAATGTGTACCATAATTTTCGAAAAACTCCATATAAAGCTCTTCATCATTTGCTTTAGAGAGCATTGATGCTTGTTTTACGAAATCATCATCTAAGGGAGGAGGCGATATCGGATGTAAATAGGAATAGTAATAAAGACATTTGGCCATTGATAAAATATACAACGATTTACCAGAGGAAACGACAGAAGAAGACTTCTTATAACCGGCACTTGCTGAGAACGACACACCAAATCCGCCTGCCGCCGCGTTCGCAGACGTTTCCAACGATTTCGACAACTCGAACGAGTTTTGAATCGTCTCAGATGTAAAAGACGTGATGCACGATACATCTGGGGTGATTGATAAGCCCTGTGGAATACTGAAACGACAGTCTGCAGAATAATGAGGGACGCTGTAATCGGCCTTAAAAATGGGTAAAGTAAAGCCTGGATCATGCCTTGTTTCCAACGGGTATCCTCGCAGGATGTTGTAGCCGAAAAGGGCGTAATCAAGATCCGGAAAGGATTGCTTGAGAAGCTTGCCATAGCAGTCCTGAATGTGCCGTCGGTCATTACCTAAATATGAGAATTTAAAACAATCATTGTAAAAGGGGTATACAACAACGCATTTTCATTCAAAAAATAGTGATGGTTTTACATTTTGTATTTGTATGAATAATATTTGTTTGAATAAAAACCTCGAAATAATCATTTGAAATTAAAGTGAAATTTGACATTTCAATTTGACATTGACATTGTGTCGTTCATTTTTGTAAGTTTTAATCGAATGTTCATAATATGTACTTTAATCAATTAGTAAGTTAAATCCCAACTTACCGACATTGTAAAGATAATGTTGATACAATGCAGCTTCATATTGATTTCTATCTCTGAAATGGGATAAATGGTAAAAGTATTTCAGAAAAAATATCTGTAATTTATGCCATAATTTTGGCAAGTTTATCCATCAGTGCTTTGTTTGGATTAACAAATTAGCCCCCAGTGTGATCCATAGTATATGATCTTTATTTGATTATCATTAAGAACTGCCACAAAACTAATATATACTTTCAAAATTTATCAAATACATACGCTGTTGTGCTAAATGACCCAGTCTTGAGCAACATCTACAACACATCAAGATATGTCTATGTTTGATAAAAAAATATTATATATGGAAATAATGGGTTTTGAGGGCAATATCATCCGGTCCATATAGTTTTTGAGGATGGACCGGGTGTGTAGAAATATCATATTTTCTGAAAAAAAAATCGTATTTTGAAAATTCTAAGATAGCTTGAACTTGACTCGAACCCCTGTTTACCCCCTTGTCCCAGCGCTCTAACAACTTGTGCAAACTCGATAATTGAGAACCAGCGCCTTTACTCGCTTTATATATGGGTGCATTAGTGCAGTGTGGCCAGCGCTATAGGTCACTTTATTTATCGATCCCCGTGGCAATCAGACATTTTAACCAGAATTGATCGACTTAAATTTCCCGAATTATGACGTTTCAGTCTGAAGTGTGTGACACGTTGTTTACTTCAGTTATGAAAAGAATGTGCAATGAATTAAGTGTACTTCTTGTTGAAATAAAAACGTTTTT
This sequence comes from Hydroides elegans, assembly GCA_001703475.1. Classification (NCBI taxonomy): domain Eukaryota; kingdom Metazoa; phylum Annelida; class Polychaeta; order Sabellida; family Serpulidae; genus Hydroides; species Hydroides elegans. Next base: position 21,819 of record LQRL01094052.1, on the reverse strand, counting down.
TTAAATGATATCTTAACATATAAAATAAATAAGCACACCGTTATAAAGAGTGTGAAGGTATAGCCTGGAATATGAACAGCAGTAATAAAAGCTTGATATTTAAACTAATTGTAATTACACTTTTGGATTGTTTATTAAATCTAAAGGACACGATGATGATGTGATTAATTGAATTACCATTTATAGAGAATGAACAGATAAGTTTTAAAGCAGTACAGAGCAATAAACGACGTGAAAAATGCGAAAATAAATGACGTCAAAAGGAGCGAAGAAATCAATGTTTATAAAATATATTACATAAGCCCACATTTCAGTTTTGAAAACACTATCCACAAAGGTAGATAAGTGTTTTATTTTCGAAAATAGCCATTTCACGCATTTTTTTTTTGTGTAAACGTTACACAAACGTTGCGCAAATATAGTTCACCCTTCAAACTTTGAAAGCTGCAAAAACTGCAAATATCCATATAATAAACGAAATTAAATCCTCAGGGACCTAATCAAAATGGTTATTGGCCCTCGGGATTGGGAAAAGTAATGCCTGCGCCCTTCGGGTTGGGGCATTACTTTTTCCTATCCTGAGGGCCAATAACCATTTTAAGAGCTATAACATTGTTCAGACATAGTTGAAAATGCTTTAATAGCGATTCGAATATAAGAGAATGCCATATTTCAAGATGGTTACTGTCCAATTCATTAATGAGTTGAATCGAACTGGTTGGATCCATATAATAAACGAAATAAAATCCTCAGGGACCTACTCAAAATGGTTATTGGCCCTAGGGATTGGGAAAACTAATGCCCGTGGCCTTCGGGTTTGGGCATTACTTTTCCCTATCCCCAGGGCTAATAACCATTTTGCATCGGACCCTTCGGGTATAATTTCTATTATATTTAGATATCTTTATTATTGTTTCAATTATTATTGTCATTTTTCAGGAGCTATAACATTTTTCAGACATAGTTGAAAATGCTTTAAAAGCGATTCGAATATAAGAGAATGCAATTTATCAAGATGGTTACAGTCCAATTCATTAATGATTTGAATCAAACTGGTTGGATTGTTATTTTGATATATGTTTGCACTGCTTTTTAAATAGACTAAATTGTTATATATGAGCCCATTCCATATGTTTGTCTTTCTCTCTTCTACACTTCGCAGAACAAGTTTATTTACAGTATTTTTTGTGTATATCTTTCTTTTTTATTATATTTCCATAGGACATAGTAAATATAAAAATACGGATTTTTTCTTTGGTCATTTATGGACGCAACATTGAATAAAAATAACCCGCAAATACATTCAGACGCACTAGTCATGGTTTACCTTTTGAAAATTCCAATAGAATAGAGTCAACACTTACCAAGAATAGACTATCTAGAATCTTCTTAAATTTGACAACTTAACAAATATTTTCATACGACTAAACGATGAATTTGGTACGAACACATGAAAAATACTATACAAATAAACGAATAAATGGATTTGATACGAATAAACAAATGTTATAAGAATAAACAATACGAATAAATAAAGGTTATGCAAACAAACGCATCGGATACGAATAAACGAATAAAATGTGGAAACACTCGTTAATTAGGATATGAACACCCAAAAATTGGGCCCAATCAAATGACAGAAATTAGTGCATAGTTTTGATTTCCACTTCGTTTCTTGATTGAATATTGATCGACATATCGGCACTGCGAATAAATATTTTGTATTCAACTTGAACCAGGTATTGAAACCTTTTGGCTAAAGCGACACTTTTCATGAACTTAAGGGATACATAATTAAAAAAAGGGGGTCACATTACGTGGTAGATCTCATCATCTAAATTGTGTGCATTGTCATCCAAATGAGTATCTTGCGCTAGAGCATGAATATCTTAATTGTGAATCAACAAATCAACTAATTTTATAGAACGATGATTCAGAACTCGGCATCGAGAAAAGCGATATTTGAAGTTGCGACATATATGTTAGATACTTCTACTCTATTGAAAAATGTGTTACCTATTTCAAATCACACATAAATATGCTCTTTATGAATTAATTTGAAATAGTCATGGTTGAACCATGAACTTGGGAGATATATGCCTTTTAAAAACACCACCCTTCGATTTAGGCGTTTCAGAACTCGGCACTTTCTATGTATTTATAGCAATTTACGAAACATTTAGATTATTTTGGGTTTAATTCATTAACATTTTATGGTATGTTTTGTTATTGCAATGAATCGTGTTGTACGAAATGGCGAAATCAAGCAACTCACACCACGCTGTATATCATACATGTGCTAGAGAATGTTCTTCAATTTATGATAACACAATTATTCAATGCCAGATTATTCTTGAGTCTTAAATTTTTAAAAAAAAATATTAAAGAGTGGGTGACTTTTATAGCTACATATTGCGACCTAAAGATAAAGTATGATGTTTCCGGTTAGAACATAGCTCGATTCCTGCAAATTTTGAGAATTTAATTCTAGGGTGCATAATGACGACCCTGGAACCTAAGTTGACATCCCTCTTAAGCCAATTAATTTTGAGAAAACCTGACAGAAATGGCCAAAATCTCTCGGGAAAAGTGTCAGGCATTGGTCCAAACACTCTACATATGTCAAAGGAAAAAGGGAGAACAGGGTAATCTATGCATCAAAATCAAGAAAAAATCATTAAAAAATCATTTTTATTATTTTTCATATGCTTAAAATATAATGATTATAACGAAAATTAGCAAAAAGCCCGCGTTTAAGCAGTTCTATATGGAAAATTAAGGAGATATCAAGGGTTAAAGACGTTCTCAGGTCAGTACGTTGACTTTAATACTAATATTATCAAATCAATTTCAATTTTCAATCACAATTTTGATTGAATAAAGTTATTGATATTCGTTTTTTATAATTAAGAATATGTGACTACACATCCAGTTTTCGATAATTATATCATAGGTAACACGATCATAATTATTTCTATTAAATCAATGTATAATTAATGTTTCATTCTTAATATTGAAACTCAGATAGGTGGTGTTGCAAAAGGAAATTCATCGGGCATTTTACGGAGTCACCGAATAAACTTCCCTTCAAGGATATATATAAAAATATGCTGAACTATACTAAACATATACTCGAAGTATCGTTAATTAGTATAGATACATAAAAAGTGCCGAGTTCTGAAACGCCTTAATCGAAGGATGGTGTTTTTAAAAGGCATATATCTCCCAAGTTCATGGTTCAACCATGACTATTTCAAATTAATTCATAAAGAACATATTTATGTGTGATTTGAAATAGGTAACACATTTTTCAATGGAGTAGAAGTATCTAACATATATGTCGCAACTTCAAATATCGCTTTTCTCGATGCCGAGTTCTGAATCATCGTTCTACAGATGAACGAATTTGATATAAATAATCGAATTGGAAACAAATAGACGAATAAACGAATTCTATACGAATAGACAAATTTGATACGAATAACCGAGTAACAAATAACCGAAAAATCGCTATGCATAAATACAAATTTTGAAACGATTGATGTTGCTGACAATCGTCAAATAAAACGTGTTTTTGAACTGTACCATTGCCGATATTTTTTGTTGGCAACCTGTTAATTGATTCCATTGCTGACACACAAATGCAGTTTTTGATTGATCAATAGATCATTTTTATAGCACACGCGTCCGTTTCAAACTAAGTCAGATAAATTAAATCACTCTTTTACATTGATTCGTCGGGCACTCAAGACTAAACAAACGATGGCAATAAAAGCGCGATTCCAATTTACGATTTTCATTGTTTTGTTTTGTTTAACACAAGGAACGATCATCCTGTTATTCCTTGTGATTTCATAACCAAAGACAACAAAAAAAATACAGCTAGTGATAAGAATCGCTGCGTTAATGCAAACGGTCACGCAATGAAATCAAAGACGATATCTTACCGCAGTGATACTACAAGTGGTCAGCACAAGCATAATGGTAACAACGATATAGCACATAATGTTCCTGAGACTGCAATTTCTTTTTGAGATGATCCGTCTTCCTTGCCTTCTCACCATCATTTCCTCAAACAATTCACCCCTTGCCTCTTCATCCTTTGCCATGATTCACAGACTTCGATGAAACCTGAAACTTGATGAGTTCTTCAATTGAAACCCGATCCCAATTAATCGCACATCTGATCGCCACGTGAGATTTTCTAAGTGCTCTTTGTAAAACATAGAAAATATATGTTTTAAATCCTTTCGCTCCTAGATATTTCATAATTAGGTGACTACGGAGGAGTTATTTGCATACTCAATAGAAATTAACTCGTTCTGTTCGTTGGAAATTTATCATCATACACGGCCATTTCAAAAATGGCAATTACTGGTGATAGTTTTTTGAGGAGCGATAATTGTCAAACAATGGATGATTACATTCTCCATAAGTCTAAAACCAAAATAATTTTCCAATCTTTTATACTTGCATATTAGCACAACACAACTCTTTCAATTTGGCGCGATATCGAAAGCTGAAATCAGACATATCTTTCCCATTACGAAAACGCTATATTTCGTCAGAAAAATCTCGATTCCGTTATGGTCAACTTTGCGCGAAGTGTATCCTGCAAGTAACGATTTTGCATTATTTGTTCATGTGCGTGCAAAATTGTCCGTATCAATATTTTGTTCTTGAACGGAACTTTCCAGTTTTCAAAACTTCATAAAGATCATTTGCAACCCTATATTACAACCTAAATACAAATCATCTAATAGTTTATTTTTTTTTTATCATCTTTTGTTTTATCATAAAGTGATTATAATACTTCACAAACCTTTTTAAGATTCCAAAATATTCACAAGAAACTGTAATGAAGAGGAAAACATCAAGATCAAAGTATCTTTTATCGAATTAAAACCGACACCGCTCTCAGCTTTGAAGCGGTTTGACTGTGACTAAACGAAGCTTCGTCCTGTCGTTTTTATACGCATCTTCTGTTTCGCTTTTTTGGTAATAGACTACGACACACAACTTAAGGGAACACCCATCGAACAAATGTATTATGCAAATAATTATAAAAGTATGATACAGTGTATCTTCAATATAATATCTGTTCAATTACGCGTATTTGCAATGTTGAGTGAGGCCATCTTCTCGCGTTGTGATTTTTAAATTGCTGTAAATAAAATAATATTAATAAAGCTAAGGGTGAACAGCTTAATGTTACTCTAAATCTTAGAGTGTGATCATTTTGGAAGCGTTTTCGGCTTTCTCTTCTGATAAAACCGTGGATTAGGAAGTTACGCTTTAAATATTTGTCATGTTTCTTAATACATTACAAATCACTGTTTGCGAATGATAAACGCACACAACACTTCAAATATGATCAGGAACTAATGCGTCCAGAAAATAATTTCAGAATTTATCCTATTGGAGTCTATCCTTTTGGACACTATAATTAAGGAGGTCATGCAAGCATTACTTCATTGATATATGCAAACTTAAATTTGCTATCTACCTTCATCTTTTACCATATCATCTATTTAATTAAAAATGAACAATTTTGTTTAAAATAAATCGTTGTATGTCTCCCAACATTGGTTTTAGTGTAATAAAAGACCCCAGATAGTTGATTTCATCATTAGCGTTATCAATATAATCCACCTTCTACTTTATACACTTTCATTTTCGTTATCGATAGTTTATTTCTTAGTATATCAATTATACATGTATATCACAACAAAAATATCAAATCAGAACATTAGTCCAACGTGGACGAATAAAATGCCATGGCATTATACAGTTCTGTCTAAATGTAATTGTAACAAGATTTGAATCAAACTTAAAAGTATTCTATGAAAAGTTTATTCCTTTGCAGATGATATGAATATAAATGTCAAAATAATAAGATAACATATAAATATACATGGTATATTCAGCATCTGCTAAATTATTAATGTTGTCAAATATATAATCTTTACACTTTATTGTGTCAAATATGCAATGAAACTATAGATACTATAGATACAATGATACTATAGAGTTTAATTTCCTAAGCCTATTGCGCGATTTCTTCAAATTCATCCCTTTTATGGTGAATCTTTATTTGTTTCAATGTGGTAGTCTGTTATATGTTTAGAGATCGGCTAAAATTATTATGATCTAGAACTAACGTGTTAAAAAATAACGCTCTGAGGGGTGTTTGGGTGTATATCTTGGGTCTATATTTTTTTTTCACATAATCAACTTCAATCATTCTTTATTCATAAAATTATCCTGACATTTACCATCTCATTCACATCACAATATAACGCTGTTCGATGAAGGGTGACAAAACAAATTCACATCTGACCTCCATAATATAAAATAAGCGTTTTAGAAATCGCAATTTGTTGCGATTTTCACTGTGTTCATTGTTGGTTTTTTAAGGAATACTTAAATCGCGCCTTGCTATTCCCAACAAACAAAAAAGTGACAATTGCAACAAGCGATTTTACGTACAAATTTCTCGGTCTGAGTCTTAATTAGTATGCTTGGAATGTTCGTTTCTGTATTGAGGTAGGCAAAGGTAAGCGTTATTAATTAATTTTGATAAATTGGTTGACTTTCTCGTTGAATCCCATATGACGATTTTCTTCCTTGTTTTTATTAAACTTTTAGTATAATATTCATTAAATGAAGGGGCCCTGCCGTAGTAATCGTTTAGAGAACTTAGATGAGTCCATTAAATTAATATGGACTGTTTACTTGCGTGATACAATAACAATATTGCGCGAAATCACATTTAAAAGGAAAAGTAAACGAAAGAAAAAGAAAGAATAAAACATGCGAAATCAAACACACAAAGCCATTTAATAATACATATAATGAATCTTTGGGGAAAAGCTTATCGACATTGTGAGGGGAATAAAACTTACTGAAAATGAATAACTACAGTTTATAAGTGTCATTCAACTTAACACATAAGCCAATTAACGAATTTTGATTACATAATGCACCAACGATGCGTTTGATACACATAAAGACTCGTTTTGTCAGCCGTCATTGAATATCGATTAACTGTGATGTTGGTGAAATGGTTAATAATAAGTTGGTTATATTTTGTAAATCAGGAATGATTGAAGTTGATTATGTGACAATTCCATTTCAAAACGCAAAAGCATTAAAACGTTATGGACCAAAACACCCTATTCAGAGCGTTATTTTTTAACACGTGATATTTAAGATAGAGGCATGTTAAAACTCATATGAATTTGCTTATCTATTTTCAAACGATTTGATATATTTTATTAAGTATCAAACTGATGTGTAAAAGTATCAAGAGTTTTGTGTACCTTCGAGGCATAACGGCCGCGCATCTCAAAACGATACTTACTCTAGACCAAAATCGCCTTTTGGTCTTTTTATAATCTTTAAATGGAAATACTAATATTTAAGGAATTATCTAGTTATCATAGTAAAGAATCGTATATGCATATTTTATTAGAAAATAATTTATTCATGTGTATCTTTGATTGCTGAAAACTATTACTAAAAATTCAAAATTTTATTAGTTTACCAGCAAGGATAACTAAAACACTGGTGTCATTAAAATGTGGGGTTTTATGTTCATTTGGCAAAACAGGTATTTTCATATGTTTTACATTCAATTAGCTAAAACATTTATCTTGCTTGACTGTTCATTATTCACACCTAATGTAACCTAACAGGGTAACCCTACTTCATGTAGCAATGACCTTAATCAAGTTTACTTTTACTTTCATTATCACGAAATGTTTATCAATTCAGTTTATGTCTATTCTATATGAATTATAACCACGGCATTTTATTGAAAAGAATTAGATAACTTTTACTTTCAATATAGCAAAATGTTAAGTAACTATCCTTAATTAGGATGCAATGCTGTCATTCTCATAAAACATGAATTCAAAAACATTTGTCAATTTGCATTTTTTAGATCTCAACTTCGATCTTATCCAGTCTCGGCTCCATCGCTAGCATGACATATGGATGAACACCCGTTCTAATAAATCATGAACGGCATCCCGAGACAATATTACCGTATGTGCACAATAGTGTACCATATTTTTATGATGTGCATGTTATTTACATATTAAAGTTGAACGAATTCTGGAGGGTTCATATGTTTAAAATCCCCTTGGTTAGAATATGTATATGATACAGTTGTGAGTTGGTGTGCTATGAATGAATTGAAAACAACATGCAATATGTTCTTTTTTCTTACAAATATGTATGTATTATATATGTTATTAGAAAAATAAACAATGATAAAACTAAGCTATAAATGATGTGTGTTTATCACCTTTATATATAATTTATGCACGAATAATTACATCAATAGAGAAATGAAAGACAATTAAATTCTGTTCATTATAATAATAACTTGCACATGGTGTATTTTTTTTATTGCCTGTAAGCAAGTAATAAAATATAACATTTATTAAACCGATGTCAGAATATTTAAGGAGAGTAATAGATAGCGTTTTCAATGCATAAAAGTGCTGCCCTGAAATAGATTATTTGAATGTATTTCGATTCTGTCATATTCGTGAATCGTTAGGAATTCTAAAGTGCTTTATCGCTTGGTTAACTATTAACCAAATAGATAAAAATATCTTGATGAATTAAGATATCTTGATAAATTCAGATTACTTGATATATTCATAGCTCAATATATTCAGATATAACATGTACATAATATATAAGGTTGAGCGTTGGCGACACATTGAACTGAGTTGAGATATCACCTTGTTGCATGTTACCTTTCAAATTGAATTACTATAGACTATATGTATATATTTTGTTAATTAATCATGGCTAGGCCCTCTGTATTCGATTATCCTTTTTTATAAATTACGCTGTAATCTGATGTTGTTTTTGACGCAAAATATCACATTTCACTATGAAAAACAGGCCAGATATTCAGCATTTTAAGCCGGATGTTATAACAAAATGCATGCGCAATAATTAATGTTAAACCTGAAAAGCCTATAGAATCCTGGTCAATGTTAATTCCGTTTAGAGGATGCCTTCTCACAATAAACAGAAATATAACATGATAACAAAAAATACATCAACATGAACCTGTAAAGCTATAGAATCTTGATCGATAGTGTAATCCGTTGCTAGGATGCCTGCTAGGGGGACCTCTTACTCTTGATCCAAGCTGAAGTCGCCTTGAAGCAGAAGAGGAACGCGACGGTCACTGCCTTGTCTTAAATACGAAAACAAGATGGATAAAATAGATTTATGAATGTTTATGTATTGAAAAACATAAAATATACTATTTCATATCATTTCATTTAATTATCATTTAACTATTATCATTATCATTATTCATTTACATTTAACTAGAAGTCCCTTCGAGCAGGAGAAGATATTCGACATCATACTGCCTTGTCTGAAATGAGACTTGAGTCGCGAGGCCGCGGGTGTAATCAGGCCTTCCCCCGGTGTCGCTGCTGGCATCGGGGAATTCTGAAGGCGACCAACTACACCAGGCTCCTCAGTAAGGCTTCTCCTCACCCACCCGCGGCCGGCTTGGTACGAGATCCTATTTAACCGTTTCTTCATGTCGTTATTGTCCATGCAGCTCCATATGTAGCTGCCCCATGGCCAGTCTTTTTTCGTTTGCCTGCGGCACATCGTGTGTTTTGAGCCCGTATGACCAGTAATTCTCTTGTCGTGTCTTGTCTTGATTGTTTAGGTGAGAGGTCATTCGACATTCCTTCACCACGCATTGCCAAGAATTACATAATGTTTTTCGAATGCTATTTGAAAAGTGCTCGAGCTGCTCTGGTGCTATTTCACAACCGTTAAATATATTGTTGGTAGGGCGTTCCAATCTACAGTAGTATTTGGAATAAAGCTATACATGTACACATCGGAAAGAGTATGTAGTTGTAGAAACATGTGAGGATGTTTTTTGTCCAGTGGGCCTAGTGGGTTTGTGTATGTCATTTGAAGGGATAACAGTTGCTTTTGCTAAGGCTTTATACATGAGTATTAGACGATTTTACTTTCTCTATGACTTAAGCACCATATACTGTCTCGGCATTTTCATCATCACACTTCAGTAGCTTCCTTCGGAACTCTGATACACGTTCTGCTTTGGCTCTTATTTTGGCTCTCATGACTTCCAGTTTTTCTTCCTACAACTTGCCTCAGTCAACAGTTGTTACACTAGTTTCTAGCCTTTACATGCATTAGGCTATTTATAGATTTCTTCAGTCAAGTTCTATCGTTTTATTGACCCCTTATGTACTGGTAAGCCTGTTCAGTGGACCTAAAGCGGCGTTCAAACACTTTAACTGAGCATGGGTAGAAATTGCTGAGAATTCCATTTCTGCCTTGGAACGCCTTTACATTTCTATGCGGTCGGTGTCGTCGTTTTGGGCATGGTTCTTTTTAGAGTTTGATGTGTGTCACTACCACATACCGCGCATTGGTGAAGTTGCAATCTACTGTGTGGGCGGATTCGGCTGTGGCACTACATCGAACGCTAGCCGTGCTAGCTAGTGAGGTAACGGGGTGCGAGGAACCTGCTGTCATGGAGCTACCTCGAAGACTAGTTTCTCTAGCTAGTGAGGTGCCCAATGGTGCGCTTGCATGTAGATACAGTAAAACCTTGCGACCGGACACCTCGCTAGACCGGACACCTCGCTAAACCGGACGGTGTTCCTCAGTCCCGTTTTATTTTCTTTTATTTTATACCATTTAAAAACCTGGTTAATCTGGACATCTCGCTACTTCGGACACCGGACACCCAAATCGAAACAAAATATTGAAGTATATAAGTATTTTACCTGACTAATCCGGACAGTAAATCACCTAGACAAATTATGTCCCAAAATGATTGTACGGTTTTACCCATATGAAAGCCCTCCGTAAATGCAAATTACACTGTAAAACTATTTATGCAGACAGAGTGATTAATAAAAAGTGGGCTTTGTGTTTAATATTATGTTTTAGCCACAAAGGCATGATAAAGAGAGGGATCAGGGCCCATGGATCAAGGACACTAGCAGTTTTACTGTATTTGCGCACGAAATCACACCCCTTAAAATGCATCATACTAAGGTTCAAAGCTTAGACATGTCCTTTGAGGGAGTGGCATCGTTTCCATATTTAGTTGTGGCACGAAACCACACCCCTTCAAATACATCGTACTATGCATCAAAGCTTAGACGGTCCTTTGAGGGAGGGGTATCGTTTCCCTATTTAGTTGTGACACGAAACCACACCCCTTAATATACATCATACTAAGCTTCAAAGTTAAGACGGGTCCTTTGAGGGAGGGGTATCGTTTCCATATTCAGATGTAAATTAATACATCTTTTGGGCTTAGATTGTGAGTTATATAGTTGAATACCAATTAAACATATTTTTTTCTTGTCAAAGAATAAAACAAATAAAAAATTGCAAAGAAAATACAACAAAAAAAAACGTTTAATTTGCGTTTTTAGGTGTTGAATGGCTGAAAAATAAAATACATATTGAAGCATAATATCTTCTGCCTTTTCTCCATTAAACTGTCAACGAATCGACCATATATATGAGTACCCTAGACTTTAAAAAAATGATGAAAAAGCTATGAACCTGATTAGATCGGACACCCCGCTAAACCGGACACTTTTGCTCAGTACCGTGTTAGAAAAGGAGAAACAGTCCGGATTAATTAGGTTTTACTGTAGTTGATGTCATCATCGGGATTGGTATTCGATTCACAATATCTTGTATGAACTAATGGACAAATATTTAAAATATATTTATGAATTCGTATATATCAAAATATATACGTATATGGTATATAATTTCGCTATTTTGCAAAAAGATATCTT
>LQRL01094044.1:1649-12132 GCA_001703475.1 Hydroides elegans | reverse complement strand
ATAACCAAGTCTCTATGACCTTCCGTTCAAAAGTTCTAGCCCGTACAAGAAAGCGATGACAGACGGACAGACAGACGGACGGACGGACGGACAGACGGACACCCCAACTCTATAGGCCCCCAACTTTGGGGTTGGGGCCTAAAAATACCCGACCCGACACAGCTCTACTCCCTACGCTAGTGTATCGCAGAGCACGAGGTGACATGATCGAAACCTACAAAATTCTGTCCAACTATAACGAAGAAGTATCTCCATTCCTCAGAATAAATGCCTCTAGCACAAGAGGAAGCACACTAAAGCTGACTAAACAAAGAGCGAATAAGGATATACGGAAGTTTTCCTTTACAAATAGGATCGTTAACCTGTGGAATCATCTGCCAAACGATGTAGTTAATGCTGAAAAAGTGAAACACTTTGAGAGAAAACTCGATAGATTCTGGGCCGGATGTGCCTTTAAATACGACGCAAAAGCCGGTCTTCCTTGCCATGCTCACAAATACCAAATCATATCACGACGAAGATCTGGATATAGAGGTCCAAACGACCTGCGTCGAGAAGAGTTCCTGTAAGTTATCCTGTAATTTAATACCACTTCCTTTCAAAATAATGATAATTGATCAATCACGATCTATTATTTGTTCAATGTTCGGGGATTGTATTTAGTTAGTAAACCTTCTCATCCAATCACATTAATTGCATCCATATTGGACCCTAATTAATTGGGAACGCACTTTTGGCATGGCGTAGGTCAGTCTGTCAAAATTGTGACAGAGTTTTCCCTTTTTCTTTGTTCATGTTAAGTACAAATAATTATTGTTATTGAATTCTGTTAAAAACTTAAAAGGTATATTATTGATTGTACTTTGATCATGGACCTATCGTTACAAAAAAAATCGTCAAGCCCATAGAAAAGCCCATAGTGGGTGACATACACTAGGACAATTTTCCGGGCTTTGGCAAGTTTGGGTGGGGCCTACGAGTCGTAAAAAAGGGTTTGAGCGATAATATGATATTAATGTACCAGCGAGCATTGAGGTTTTAATTTTACCTCATAATTGTTTGGTTGTGATCCTTTTATTTAACATAAACTATATTTATGCTACTGGGCTTCAAACTTTATTAACCAGCATACAGAAACATAAATAAAACCCAAATTATCCAAGCTTGATCCGGAAAAGTGGTTTCGCTTTTGTTGCAACTGGTTCCTCGAAATCAAATTTTAGTATGAGAATCAGTACTTTGCGCCTTTTTTTTTTATGAAAAAAAATGCTCATGTCGTTTTCGCTTGAAAAAAAGTCTCTCTATCCGGGGAATCAAATCGTGAAATTGATTTATTTATGTTGAATAAAATCAACTAGATTCGAAGATAAAATTATATAGGGATTTCACATATATATGATATAACATATATAAGTTCAATTAAAAGTCACAAATTTTCGACCCAAATCATATTCGAATTCGGATCAAATATATGAACATGTGTGATGAAATAACACATCTCACGTTCATCTCATGAAGATATTGAATATACAGATAGATTTATGCATAGCTATGATATATTCCAATCTGATCGTTTGTTCCTGTTTTAACCACAGCCCAGTAGATGCTCCATCTGCCGCCTCTGCTGCTTTTTCAATGGCTTGCCTTGCTTTTTGCCTGTTAGCTAGATCGCATATGAAGGGCACCCCACGACCAAATTTTCAAAAAGTGTTTATTTGAGTATAAAATCACTTGTTACATTTATAAATGCAAAAAGAAATATTATTTAGAAACATATTTTTTACAAAAATGTGTTCCTAATTTTGTAGCTAGCTAGGCTTACTGCACTCATCTAGTGGGCTAGAATCATAAGAGGAACACATTTTATGAAATAAAGAAAATAGTAAAACTAGTACATATTACCAATTTCTAGTTGTGTTATGCATAGCTAGATATATGTGAATAAAATTTAACACTAAACTGGCGAAATAATTTTTAAAAATCGACAAAAATCTTAAAAGGTGTTCCTTAAATTCTTGTAGAAGGCCATTTTTGAAAGTTTGTAGCTAGATGAAATTTGAAAAGAAACACCCTTTTTTGAGGAACACCACGTGGTGTGCTCTTCGCATATTGGACTCTAATTATGGATTTTCTCACCACTTATCTGCATCTTATTGTAAATTTGAACAGCCATGTTGTACGTCATTTTCTTTATACATACTACATAGAATACGTTATTTCTCTTTTATTGCTCAAAGATCTCTTATATATTTTAGAATCCCATGGAACGGTGAGTTCTAACACATTTGATGCTCGTTGAATAGGTAACTAGGTCTGATTACGGTATCATTTTTGTCAGCAACGGGGAACTTAAGTCTTGTTTTGGAATCCGATTTTTATCCTCAGCATGAAACCTTGGACACACGGTTATTTCAACTTGGTCAATATATTTTGCTTTGTGATTTTGCAATGGATTCAGATCCTATACTTTCTCATTTGTATGCTAGCCGAAGCTTGAACGCAAACCAAACTCTTTCAAGCACTTTGCTATGTCTTCAGGTATATCTACATTGTTTGAGCACAATATACATTTTTATGTGTTCTAAGTTGCAAGGCCTGTCATATATACACATTTTTTTCGCATTTTCAGTTTTTCCAATACCACGAAGATGCTTTGTGTCGGTAATTGGTCATAGGCAGCTCCTATTATCAACTGTATCATGACCGCTCCATTTATTATATCATATTCAATGATATATTGCTTATCCCAGTTCCACCATGCGCCATGTTTTTATTAAGCATGGTAATAATCAGGTATACATTGAATAATAAACCTCAATTGAATATAAACTAGCAAAACGTAGCATCACGATCAATATCGAACTTAAATTAACTTTTAAAAAATATATTTATACATTCTTTTCAATATAATGATTTACTGATGTCAGAACTAAAGGTAAACACACCTTTTTGCTTTACCGTAGCAAGCATTTCTAAGGTGTTAATGAGTATCACCCTACTGTTTAATTTTCACAAATCCTTATATTGTGTGTACATAGATGGATATCTTCATTTTGAAAATCAAATACGAAATGGGATTTTATTTACAATGAAATGGTTCATAGAGCCACATGAACAGAGATTGTGCTAGATAAATACGTTCCATGGGAGATATTGAGGGAATCACATCGCTAACACGATTGGATTATTTAAAGGAACGCAAATTGAAATAAGGTATAAAAACGGACATTTAATGATGATATATACGAATGGCACAATCAAGCTTGTAATGATATAATTAAACATAATGATATAAACACTGCACATTTAAAATGTGTGATTTCAAATAATGAAAGTGCCCTGTCAGATGAGATTTTAGGATCATGGATAACCTTGTAAAAATAAAATGATATAAATATGTGTCTGGAAATTTGGCTTTATCCTGTATCAGTCCCCCTATGGTTAACTCCCTATATACGAAACAACGGGCATCATAGCGATTTAAACCCTCTAAACAGATTAAAGGGGACCATTTCAGGATATAGCCGGAAATTTATGTGCATGTGAGTTCATCGGACATAAGAGTGTTTTACGAACGCAGGTAGCAATAATGTTTTTGAATATAGTTAGCTAAGCGGATTGAGTCAATGGTATTTTATTCCTTTTTAGCTGGCGACAGATACTCTGGTGACCGATTCAGGTTTTCGTTGGCGGCCTGTATATATATATTCTAAGTTAAATATGATTGCTGCGGTTTATAACCATTAAACAAATGTATTTTTATGAAAATACAAATAACTGATTTTTACACAGCATAAAAGACAAGTTTTTTTTGTTTTCTATTGATTTCATAACATGTTTTCAGGAGAACCTCCCTTTTTCATATGAGTATATTTTATGTTAGGAGTTCACAGGTAATCTAAATATTTGCATGATTTAAGACTAATGAAAACCCGGAACGCAAAATTAAGGGCTTCATACAACAATATGTAAATTTTACTTAACATGCTTTCCAAAATATATTTTTAAAACTCACTTCAGATACGGATATAATATGCTAAGATGATTCTGCAAAATTAATTTGATGATTATGAATATATCAATTTTGTCCGAATCTAGTCACACAAAAAGATAAATGTTTTTCAAATATGCTCATAGAGCGAAATCATTTCAGGAAGGAAAACTAGACTGCCTTGAATACTAAGAGGTATAATATTTGGTTAATTACATTGTTAGATAAACTTGGTTGCCACAATTATCCAAAAAGCGGATTCACTGGTAGATTAAGGGAATGCTGATTACAATGGAGGATATAAATGAATGTTTTTAGGTATGATTTTACTCTTCCTAGATGAATATTATTACTATTACTATATGGGCAATACAATTTTGGGAACTATTTTCCAATGAAATGAGACATATATGTATTGGAACGTTCAATCAATTAAGGTCACTTTTATTTTATATTTGTACTGGATTTATCATATGCAAATCGAATCACGTTCAGTGCACTAAAAATATTTGTTTAAATCTTTGGTTATCTGAAAATGGTGTGTTCAAATTATTTGTAACTCTATATATTGATAACAAAACATGTATTTGATTAAGACCAGAGCTATTTTTTTCCCTTTAATCTTGAGAAGAGAGCATTACAGGCCTTACAAATAAAACAAACGTATTCAAACCAAGTCCTAGATAACGAATTGCATAAATGTTGGTATCGATAAGTATTTACTTATAATTATCCTTTATAATGTATATGCACCCGTGGAAACAACATATATACACTTGAGAACAACAAATATACATATAATTGCCTGGCCACACTTGAAGGTTTTTTTTCAAATATGGTTCAATGTATATATACGTTCTATGCTTCTAATTCTGTAAAGGCATTTCCTCGAATATGGATTCAGAATTCCTGAATATTGTATATCTAAGTAAAGAAGCTTGATATGGAATATTAGCTGCCAGAATGACCAGGCCCGTATGACCTATTAGCTATTCATTCAACTTGGTGTAATGAAAAAAAAGAAATGTTTGTATAAATATGAGTGATAGGTGAACGATTGTCTTAAGGGGTTACATTATATAACGTTAATGTGCTTTTTAGGCAGTTAAATATTTTTTTCTAATTCCTTCAACCATTCTTGCCTTCTCGAAAAGACCTTTTTTGTATGATAATATTCATGCGTGCAAATGCAAATCAGCGGTCAAATGGTCGTTCTCTAGACCATAACCTTGAATTACTGGACAAGATTATGTATAAATTCGATTTTACCGATTGGTTTAAGGCATTATTTCAAACGTGAAAATTATGTCATTCATACAGTTTATAGGTGTATCAATTTAGTACATCGTCACAATATATAGTCTAATTAGTTCAACACCCGACCTTGAATTAGTGGACAGCTGATATTCATGCATGTATTTGCATTGGTGTTTGCTATTTCAAACTTTAACCATAAGAGAACCGAACAATGAAATCAGCTGAAGCTATTCGTTTAAAGTTTGACCAGTAACTTGATATCTTACTATGTTTCTATTGCATAATCATGAACAATTCACGTATGTTCCTGGATATGACAAAACAGATTAAAATAATGAATCTACTCTGATTTTTCTTTAACAAATATTGGTATACAATGTACGGTTGGATTTTTATGATAGCCTATCCAAACACCAACAAAAGAATATTTTAGGAAGAGTTGTAGAATGTTACTTGTTTAAACCATACACTTTATTTAAAAGTTTATCGAAACTCAAAACAATGATTGCAAACAAAACTATTATGCTAGATGTAATTATAACAATTGATCATTGTTATAAGATTACATCTGTGGTTCATTTTTTTGTGTGATTCAAACAATCAAATAGCAAATGCTAATGTATACTGAGCGTCAATGAAAAGTATCACCTTATTATTTTTATATTTTCTTAAAATTGTGCGTATGAAAGAAAACAAATGAAGTATATTTACCTTCCTTGGTATCTTTATTGTATCCATAATAAAACAAAAAGGGTGTATCCTTAACGATATCCGAGTCTACGAGCATAATCAAAACACGATCGAAAATCGAAAAGGAACTGTCTTTAATACCGTGTGTGACCACCTCTTGCTGTGATCGTTTCCTGGCATCTTCGGCGCATACTCATGATCAACGTCTGGATGTTCCTTTGTGGTATCCGATCCCACTCTACCCTGAGTTCGTTAATCAGTTCCTGCCTCGTGCGGGGTGGGGGTGCGGGGTGTCCCTTTCGCAAACTCGGCGCCCAAGCTGGTCCCATAGGTGCTCTATGGGACTGAGATCTGGCGAGAAAGCAGGCCATGGCAGCACTGACACACCTTGGTCAGGGGTCGAGGTAGTCCGAAGTGATATTGGCGGAGTGCGGTCGAGCATTATCGTGCTGAAAAATCCGAAGATTCGGATGTTGCTCGATAAACGGAATGAACATCCGAAATATAGCGCCGAGCCGTTAAATTCCCTTCAAGCACAACGAGGGTCCGCCCCACCTATCGCGTTCACGAATGCAACAGTTCGCGTATCGCTCGCCCCTCCTACGCCATACGCGCTCGCGCCCGTCAGGCCTGTCAATACAAAATCGGGACTCATCTGAGAATAAAACTGTATTCCACCGCCTCTGAGTCCAGTTCACGCGTTGTTGGGTCCATAATAGTCTTCTG
This sequence comes from Hydroides elegans, assembly GCA_001703475.1. Lineage (NCBI taxonomy): Eukaryota > Metazoa > Annelida > Polychaeta > Sabellida > Serpulidae > Hydroides > Hydroides elegans. Next base: position 5,468 of record LQRL01094044.1, on the reverse strand, counting down.
CGTCGACGTATCGGTGTAAGGATACTGCCACGAACTGGTCTTTGACACCGTAGATCACGTTGGCGTAAACGGCGGCGAACGGTTGAACTGCTGATCCGTGGTTTATTCGTTCCGGGTGTCTCACGAGCAGTGCGACTGGACGACCTAAAGCGGTTTCGAAGATGTAGCAGATTGATGTATCGGTCCTGCTCCGGAGTTGTTACTCTTTCCCTTTCCCTTCGCCTGGATCATCCCAAGTTCTATCACACGTTCCTCGCGTGATAAACGTGGCATGTTGCATAGATTTTCCAAATTGAAAATTTTACCAAGGTTGGTCGTTTGTATCGCTATTCAGATTCATAAAAAAAATGTAACCCGCGATCAATGTGTTAGCCCACAATAGACTGAAATGTCCTATAGGGCGATCGCCGGGCTCGAAGTGCACTCATGCGTGACTGGCGCCAATCAACTCTATTACATGCATAAAACATATAGTGTGATATAAATAAACTGTTTTGAATGTAAGAAACTGATATAGAAAGAAAATTAAACAATATTGAAAAGGTGATACTTTTCATTGACGCACAGTATATATACATGCATGAATACCAGCTATCCACTAATTCAAGGTCGCATGCTGAACACACCCGAAATTTGGAAGTTGGTATACCTCAGAGTCTACCTAAGAGAATGAGTCTATATTTTGTGTCAATATACTCAAATAATAAACCTATTATTTCCATAAATTTCATGATTTTCATTTTAAAATAAGAACATCAAAACAATAGGTCAATTAATCCTTATATTCAAATATTCTGTCCAATAATTCTAGGGTCGTTCTTTGTGCGCTTGTCGCTTAGACCACAAACGCAACTTTGCGAATGTTAATATGATGGAAATGAAAACAATGTGTAAAAAATATATTTTGTTATATATATATGTATGTTAAATTTCCTTGCATTTTATATATGATTTTTGGTTAAGGTGTTCTGAAAATATAATGACGTCAAACGCATCTGTAGCAAATTCTGTATATCTCACCAAACAATAACGTGTAGGAACATATGAAAACTAAATTATTATTTGAAAAAGTATTCAAATTATGCAAACAAAGAGTATCACAATAATAAATATCATAGCCCCATCCTTCTACCGCAACACATGAAGTGGGGCGGGGCAGGGCCCGGGGGTGATATTTTTTTTAGCATATTGCATTTTGTATTCAGTGACGATAACATTTATTCAAAAATAGGTATTTTATTTTAATAAACACGCATATTCAGTAGTTTAGAGAAAACAAAATGCTTAAGATAACAACCCCTCTATCTTACGATCCCATCTTATCAAATAATCCCTGATTCTAATCCTTATCAACCCGCATATTTTCTCACACTGCATGGATTGATATCAGACTACTATGTCAAGTACTAAAGGGTCTGGCCACACAAAAATTCAAACCAGCATTTTATTTGATATTGGTAATTGTGTTGTATACCTGGAGCTATCTGATTACTACTCAATGTAAAAAGGGTCTGACCACACTCTAACCCAAAGCAGCGATTTGTAGCTGATATTTGTAGGCTCTCTATACTCATGCTGATCCGAATATGATCCATAAAAGCGCGTTTAAAGATGATGATTGAACAGCTCCCAACGGTTGGCCCAGCCTTTGAACACAGTTTCCTCTGATCACACAGTCACAATTGAAGGGCACCCCACGACACATTTTTCAACAAGTTGTTAAATCACCTTAAAACAACTTTAACAACTTGTTTTAAGACGAAAAACAACAAAATACATCTTTTTGAAGATTAACATTTAGCAAAAAGGTGTTCATATTTTCCAAGCCAGCTGAGCTGGTTCTCCTTTTCTAGCCAGCTTGGAGCAGAAAAGGAACACCTTTTGAAATAATTTAACTGTTGACTATAACTAAATTAGCTATAATTAATAACAAATAACATGTCATTTGACAATTGCAAGCAATTACGATCAACTTTTAATCAACTATTCCATTAGAAATCACAAAATTATAAAAAATGTGTTCCTCAAACTGCTAAAATTTCCAAGCTAGAACTAATTTCCTCAAAATCTCCAAGCCAGCTGAGATTGGCTGGGGAACAGCTTTCGCGAGGAACAGCTCGTGGGGTACTCTTCACAATTGAAGGTTCTGTATTAGGATGTGATATACTTTATTTTGTATTCTTTATTTTGTATGTTTTACTTGCACATACATGTAATATTATGAATTTGTAAGATATTTAATGAATCTTTGACATAATGTCAATACAAATATTGCAAATATCAGTGCTTCAAACGAAATATGGTTTATCAAGCTAGCCCATTTTAGCCCATATTCCATATCCCAATAAAAATTGTCTGGAGGAGAGGAGAGTCCAGATCATGTAAATATAAAGAAACTCGAGAGCTATCGTCTAAAGTGATTATTGTCTCGAATCAATTGAACTTCACGGAAGACTATTGAATAAATTGCATTACTTAATGATCCGGACAATTTTAATATGGCATATAAATGATGAAGCAAATAAAATTCTTGAGATACATCATATTCACATGGATATTTTAAAATAATGCTTGAATCGCAAATACTTTATTTTCACGACTATACACAGATTGAAACAAGGGAAAGCTAAATTGGTCAGGTAATTGTCTCAAGCTTTGGGGGTTATTGTGTTATTCTCTGATTGACTGATACCAAATTAAAACAAACTTTAAATATAAAAAATGGTTACAGAATCCCCGGCATAAGAAAATCCGTTTTTTTTTTTAAATATTTGAGATGATCTTTTCATCAGAAGATATTTTCGGCTTTCGACATGGACATTACATAACAGCTGGTGTTTCGACCAGTTATTATGTTGTCGGATAGCGTTTATGATTGTTAAAACGCAACGAGGGTTTTAGTGCGTTTTTGTGTTTCCCATAATAGGAACCCATTGGACAACACGGTTTGTAAAGCTCGAAAAAGATTCTTAGGCCGCGTTCACGCAAACGAAAAAGCTCGAAAAAAGCTAGAAACCCGATATTTTCGCATTTGAGTCACATTTGTATAAAACATAGCAATTTATCCCCTCTGTTCACGCAAAAAGTTAGGTTTTTTTTTGCGTGAACGCGCCTTTAATTTTGTGTGACCAGGCCCGTATCCCTCGAAAACACTAATTTGAAATTGACCCTTCTCAAATGTTGGCAATAACTAATATTGCAAAAAATAAAAGTTGGCTATAAGGATTTTTCATGATAAATTCCTACTATATAACAATGAGTCTCAACCTATCGTGAAAATAAAACTATATACTCAATATAACGTCTTTTCGAACAAAAATGTGTAGCAAAAAGACAAAAAGTGAGTGTAGCGAAAAGACAAAAAAAAAAGATCAACGAACTTTGGATACCAAACAAAGATAGTGCATTCCGATACAGTTTCCATAAAAATAACAGAACGATTGCTCGTATCAAAGAAATGTGATACAATATACCACGGAATTCCCCATACTTCAAATAGGGTAACCAGTAATAGATCAGTGGACATTGAGTAAGATCATTGCTTTGGTATTATGAACATAGTCAGCAAATGATGTTCTAACAACGTCGTATTAGGACGCAACGTCAACTTTGGCATTTAGTCATAAATGTCAGCAGTTTGTCGAATGTTATTGCGCCATGACCACGTCGCTTCACGTCGCGACATGGGTACATCGTTGTTTACGCCTTTAATAAACAGAGAGGTTTATATCATATTTTATTAGAAACCCGTTATATATTCGCTTTTATATATTCACTATTAAGAAATACGAGACATTTTTATTATGGATATGACTTTTC
>LQRL01094021.1:10317-31462 GCA_001703475.1 Hydroides elegans | reverse complement strand
TTGTAAGAAAGACGTTGTGAGAAAGACGTTGTGAGGACGACGTTTTGAGAAATACGTTGTGAGAAAGACGTTATGAGAATGACGTTATGAGAAAGACGTTTTGAGAAAGACGTCGGGAGAAAGACGTCGTTAGAAAGACGTTGTGAAAAAGACGTTGTGAGAAAGACAATCCTTCGATGATCTAATTTGATTTCCTATGTTTGTTTTTCAATTTTCAACTATTGTTGAAGTAGTGGAGGACTTAATCATTTCACTGATCTACTTGTTTGTTTTTGTTGTTAATTTGAGTTGTGTGTTGTATAGTATTGTTCATAGAAAAATCAGATTGATAAATAATAGCGAATTGCCTATTGGTTTGTCCAGCGATATATGTTTTACATAGCTGAACTTTTATCGCTTGGCATTCATGATTTATAAGAAAAGAATAGTTTTCAATTCTTAGCATGAGATCAAACAATTAAACGTCGTTAGTTAAAGCTGGCAATGGTCAAAGTTACACCAACCCTGTTAACCTCATAAAACTTTCTTATTCAGGAAATGGAAGTGGTGAAAGATGCCCTGTTTCCTCCTTTGATGTGCACGGCTGCGCGAAAGAATAACATCGAGTATATGCAGCAGCTCATTGATTCGGTAAGGAAAAAAAATGTCGCGCAAAAATATATATACATGTATATCAACAAAGCACAACCCACATTAAAAAATGTATATATTTATACTTGCTTCTCCTTGGCACCCATATCGTCGATATTTTAAAATAAATAATTATAAAGATAAAAGTCATATGATTGTATTAAACTTGTTTTTCAAACTTTTGAGATTATATGCAGATGGACAAATAGAAAGCTTTTGCTCAAGGTATATAGGTTATATCGTTGACGAGCAAACCATAAAGAAATTATCTCGTTTTTTTTACAATGAGACGTTTTATTGAGTTTCATGACAATAAATAATATAAATATTAACATCTCATAAAATCCATTTATTTAGCCATGAGACATACAATACATATATATATATTGAAGCTACATTATATCTTTTCTCAACCAAGGTTTCACACGGTATCGTCTTAAACAAAATCGAAAAACCGAAACTGTTCAACCTCGATATTTCTAAAAGGATACCATAGGTAATCTATGGATGCGATAATCTGTTATTCGAAAATGTTTCTTTCTAATGTCACAGGGTCAAACCAAAACATCCGTATAACTGTTTTTGAAAGATTGCGAATCGTGAACGAAAACCCATATCCTACATTATAATTGAAAGTCTCCGTGCAACAATGTGTTAAGTCTACTTAACATGTTTCGCTAAAATTATTATTTTATTATAAAACATGGATCAGTTATCACTTGGCATTTTGCCATTAATTTAAGCGAAACTTGTTAAGTAGACTTAACACATTGTTGTACGGAGCCCTTCAATTGCTTAATCAACAGATTAAAAGTACAATTAACCACAAAATCAATTCATAACAGTAATGCAATTGACATGCATATCTCGTTTTACCGAAAAACTTAAAATCAAATGACAATACTGCTACTATCGAAATATTCATATCTAGAATCGACCATAGCCATTTAATTTAAAACCATGAAATATAGTAAATTATACGAAATACACATGTCTAAGTACATAACCAATCAATATATCGTACTTTGATGTTCAGGGTTGTAACACCAAGGTATGTGATAGTGACCATTGTACACCGTTGCCTAATAATTATATATGATAACCGTTGCCATATAATTCTATATGATAATTTCTGCATTTAAAAAAATGAAACTCATGGTCAAATTGAACTTTTGATTTCAGGGTGGTGACGTAAAAGTGGGTGACTATGACCATCGAACACCGTTGCACATTGCCACGTGTGAAGGTCACTTGGACATGGTGGATTTCCTCATTCGCCACGGCGCGTTCATTCATTCCAGGGATAGGTTGGATATATTTGTATTTTATATATATTTTTTTGTATCATGCAAATTGTTTTGTCGGGCAAGGGATCTGGGCAATTACTTACTGGACATTGGGTGGTTCAAAGACTATTGAACTTTACTCGTGTATAGGAAAAATGCTCGTTAGCCCTTGTGAAAAATTATGCTCAGTCTTGTGCATTACAAGTTCTTTGATTCAAAAACCATTTTAGGGAAACCTCAAAGTATAATTTTGAAAAATTTCATTGTTAAAACATAGACGTTGAAGGCACATTTTTCGCTCGCATGTACATTTTTCAAATATTATAGACATATATTATTTTCTCAAGTAATTGAGTATCATTAACGAAATAACTTTACTAACTGCAGTTTTCAATATAGATACACTAAATATTGAATTCACAGCATGCATATTTCCTACGAAAAGCTAAGTTTTAATATGGTATAACAACAAACTAACCTAGTACTATTCTAAACATCATTCAATGTTATTTACATTTGATAAGAACGAAAACTTTACATTGTACGTAAATAATCACTTATTTGGTAAAAGAACCATTTTCATTGATCATATATAAATATTGAACATAAACTTCACAGGGTGCAACAATAACAATTGCATATTGAGAATATGTCCAAAACACAAGAACTGAATCATTCTTTTATGGAAACTGAATGACATCACAGATTAACGAGCTTATTTATTTTCGTATCCGAAAGGAGCATGCAATGACGAAAAACAATATTTGTTTAACCCAAGTAGAATCATAACACTCAACGAATGCTTGACGAAAGTTTATTATCCGCTCTTTGTAATGATGCATATCAAAGAGAGAATTCATACTATCATAAACGAAAAAATACATTGAGAATAAACGAGATAAATTATATGTATAGCGATGAGATTTTACAATAACTCACGAAACATGAATAGATACATATCTATTCATGTTTCTAACTGTATAAAGAGATCAAAAGATAGAATTCTACATATTCGAGAATTCATAATGGCAATAATATATATTCTACCTGTCTGTGTCGAAATAGTCGTTTTATTGCTCGGAAAAAAATATATCCTTGAAATATATATACATATATGTTAAACGCATTCTAAATAACTTATACTTGACAATACTGGCAAACATCTTTTCAAATCAAATGCAAATCCACCAATCCACCCCAACAGTCAACGCCTCACTTTTAAAACATATATCCTAGGCACGTGCAGGGTTCAATATTTTTCGTAAAGGAGTGGGATCACCGTATTTCACAGACCAGTCTTTCGGCTTAATCTTCTCATTCTTCAGTCGCATGTTCTTCATAATCTTGGTCAGAACGCGCTCTTGTTTCACCGTGCGATTATACGGTTGCCTCAGCGGTCGCAAACAGGAAGTACGCTCGATCTCTTCCCAGAATGCTTCGCGACTCGTCGGCGTTAAGCCACGTGCGCCGCTTCGAAGCTGCGTCCGGTCGTCATCATCGTAGAATCCTAATTTTTGATATTTCGCGCATGGGATACATGGGAAGCTATTGCATTTTTGTTTCCGGTGCTGTTCGTAAAGACACGAATCCAAGCTGCGGCTTGTCGCATGTGGTTCGGACCGGTCGCCTTCGCGCGTCTTGAGAATGGAGCGCGGCGTTCCGCGGAAGAGGCATTCTTCCGAGGGAAAAGGGCGCGAAATCGGATGACCGTCGCCCAATTTGAGTTTATCATCGCGGCGACCGCGCGGTGTCGCGAATGACGCTTCACGACTCATACGTGATTCCATGGCGCGTACTTTGTCTTTTTTGAGATTTTCTGCTTGCTCTTGGGTTTCCTTGATCGTTCTCGATATGCGCGTATGGGCTTTCTTTTTCTTAAGTTTCAAGCTGGTTAACTCTCGAGTAAGAAAATCTTCGCGGTTTTTCGCGTCGAGTTTACTTTTTAAGAAATTTGTGCTGATGGCTCGAAGTACTGTTTGACTTCTATCGTCATCTAAGTCGGTTTTAGATCGGGCCGGTAAGCCCATGTTTTCCATGCCGAACATAGTTATTGTGTTTATTAAAATATCCGAACAATAAATCAACGTATTGTTTTGAGATACCGTTATCCAGTGGTTTTCTTGATATTTCGATATCCCAAGTACACAGTTGAATATTTAAAAAGGAAAGACAGCGGTGTCATTTTATCGTTATATAAAACTCTCCCACTGTGCAGTTTAATCCATTTTGTTGTAGTTCATTACGCTAAATAGGGCGAGAATTTTATGATTTGGCACTGATATTTATATTCAAACTGTCCCAGTGACAAGACTATTATTGGAGAAATCACACTGTGTAGTCGAGCCGCAAACACAATCAGACTTATCTAGATAATCCTCGCGATTTATTATGTGTGTTCGTTCTACTGACCTTTATCATTAATTGATAGCGATAGTTCCAGATTTTTTATTCGAAATTTAAAGACAAGAATATCGTTTTTTATACATTTTATTATAAAATGACTTTTGTTCAAACTGACTCATCCGCTTGCTTCATGGCTAAAAGCTTCTTGACAATGACCATATTTGAGGGGGTAATGAATCTGCTAATGTTCATAGATTACTGTCAAGGCATAAAGGCAATAAATTGGATTTTATTGATATGTGTTTTCTTGATAAACATTTGCCCCGGTATGTTATTCCACGAGCTTATTGTTTGCAGAGAAGTGTTATACAGCTTTTATTCAGATTTATATGAATACTTAAGGGGTTTATTTCCCTAGCGATAGGCATTCTAGGAAGTCCTGGAATTTGCATCGGGTGAAATAATCGGCAGATTTAGAGCTTTCATACAGGTTGATTTTTTTATTTTGTTGCTTTCTTTCGCACATAACAAGACATGTCACTAACAAATATCAATATCAATATAGAGACGTCATTAAAACACAAATGAAGTATTTCAAACAACTTGATGTGTCATCTTAGAATCATGCATTTTTAGAATATATTTTGAACAGTTTTGACTTAATTTTCCGAAATTGCCGTGTTAATCTAGACCTTTTAATTTTTGAAACCTGCATGCTGTGAAACGTTAGTTAGAAAATAAGTCTTTCGAACTCTTCAAAGGAACTCAACTTTTACTTGCTAGATAAAAAAAATGCTTTAACGATTGTCGGGAGTCAAATATTCCATTTGAGCAAAATATATCAAGCATGTTGATTATATCGATATTCTTTGTAATTTGTCCTGTTTGCATATTTGTATTTGAAGACAACAATTGTTCATGTTTGTAAGTTCTTTCTCAGTCAATGCGCACTAATTGATTACGTGTTAAATCAACGAGGAATACCCACGCCCAATTTATTTTACTAGATTGCTCCCGGCAAGTGTTCCTTTTCATATTTTTTTTCAGCTCTGATCTTGTTCTTGAAGATATAAAAGTCTATATAAAAGGCGACCAATTTCCATGGAATATTTAACATATGTGTCTTGTTCTCGTTAGAATCAATGAACATTCTAATGAGGATACGTAATCGGGCTGAAGTATGCCATCCGTTTCACCCTAATATACCACTCGTTTGAATTAGACACAACACTCCTTTATTAACCTCTATACATTGTATAACAAACTACGAATAGTTTAAAATATATAAATGACTTTGATGTATTGAGTTGATTTTCATATTGTTTTTCTCAACAATTCAGGTATGGTCACACCGCTCTGGATGATGCAGTGCGATTCCGTCAGCTGGAAGTCATCGATAAACTGGTGGCCGTAGGCGGTAACCTACAATTGACGCCTCTAAAACAGACGCTGCTTTTACAAAAGTAACCTTTTGAGTTGATTCGTTTTAATAGAGTTAAGATCTGGTTTCAGATTCAGCGCCTCAGAAGTGCAATAAATAGATATATGATAGTACGTGTAAACATTTATGTAATGCGTGTATATAAGATATCACTTATTAGACTCCTCTTCGTCATATTGTATTGAAACTTAAATTATAGGATTACAGTAATAAGCACTTACTGTTTTACTTATGAAGGAATATGTGCTTCGTTTTCTACTAAGAGCCTTGCCAATCTGCTATTCCGTCTGGTGTATACAGAAAGAAAACCGTATTCAGTCTTTCAGAAATTCAAGATTTTGTTTTTGTTTGCAGTGCTATTTTGCTGGAGCATGCGGAAGATGAACGATTGCTAGAGGCGTGGTACAGGGCGGGTGCGAGTTACACTATACCTGACCAAGACGGCCGAACGCCTTTACATGTTGTAAGTCTTGCAGAGAATGTGAAAACTATCAAATTTTTGTCGGTCCGCCGGACCGACATCTCCAATATTTTGTCGGTCCGGCCAATTTTTTATCGGTCCGGCATAAAAATCACCTAAAATAATCGGTCATTTTTTTCGGTCAGCCGGACCGACAGGTTTAAAAATTTGTCGGTCCGGCCGAATATTTGTCGGTCCCGGACCGACGGACCGACGGTTTTCATATTCTCTGAGTCTTGGTTACGACTCAAACCGGATCGAGGGGGGTTGTTGCAGTTTAAAAGGAGGGGAAGGGCAGAATCATCCTAAAAAAAAATATTTATATCATCAAGAGAGAGGGGCTAAGAGGTGGGAGTGGTTGGTTAAACTAGTGCGTCTAATGTGGGTTGTTTCCGTGACTTCAACCAGGGAAGAATAGGGGATTCCCTCATGTGTCGTTCCCCCATTGAGTCTTGAATGTTTAAATACATACAAGTCAATTTTCTCGGTGGAGATATGAATTATCAGAAAAATGCACTCATGTCGTCAAATAGGCCCTTTAGTTTGGCGCCGGATTTGTAACATCCCAAGGCCATTGGTTTTCTGAGTCGTTCTGATAAGACGATACTCTCCATCTTTAAACTTTTTACAGGTGACATCATGGAGATAATTTTAAATGGTCTGAGTCTAACTCCCTTTATCTTTGCTGTCATTGACACCAGATCATAAGTGCGTGAAATCCTACTTCGTTACAAAGTCACTAGGTCATGGTACATGTTAATCAGGATTATCCACAATTCGAACATACATGTACATATACATGATATCAGGAACGTAGATTTGCTTAGGGTAAATGTGTATTACGTTAACAATAAGGTTAAAGATAAAAGCAATGTGTGCTCCTAATTGGAATCATGCTATGGCCCTATTTCGAACACAGCACTGGAAAGGTATCATACAAACGTTCTGAATCGCTTGTTGATCATATCTGAAATGCTACATATTTAATCATTATAGATCGATTACATGTATATAAATTAGGTAAATTAAACGCTTAGATGACTGCATGCAAAAATATCTCGGTTGCATGCTATATATGCATTTACCCGGCAATTAAAAAAGCTGTTGAATCGATGAAAGTTAGTTATTAGCAACCAAAATTACTTTTTTTTACCAAACTTCTATTTGCTAATTCTTTATAACTATACATGTATGTTGTATTAATCCTTATTCACATGTAGTTTATGTAAATTCGGACATGACAAAACCAACCCAAACTCAAATAAGTAAGATAGACCTATATATAATTTGATTTACGTCATAGCTCATATATATAATTTTCTAAATTTCACAAAATGACAGGCGGCGGCCCAAGGCTTGAAAGCCAAGGTGGAAACAATCCTGCGGTTCGGTGCAGAAATTGATGTAGCCGATAAAAATGGAGAGACTCCAATTGAAGCTGCCAAAATCAATAAGCACATGGATATCGCCGAACTGTTGGAGGAAAAATTGAAGCAGTCCTAAAAGTGGGATTTGACTTGCTACAGTGCGATCGGGCTCGAATGGAATTGTTCTGGATTTCTGCGAAGTTAGAAAAAACAACGACATAAAAATAATATACCAGCGATACTATAAATTTGACAATATTTCGCAGCGATCGCAGAAAATGACGCTCGAGTTCAGTTCGATTTTCTTCCGCTCGAGCCTGACCAGAACATTATATTGCATAGACAGATGAGCGATATCTTGATATGCATCCCTTTTCGCCGAAATAAAAAGTTTATAATGCGTGTGACTGCATAACTCAATGTAATGCGTTTGTGCATAATAGTTGTATATGATCGGATATTATATATTAGGAAAATAGAGGTTTCTAGTCTTCGTGTTGTATTATGTAATGTTTATGTTTTTACAATTTTCATCATCAAGAATTGTATTGAATCAAATTTTATTTGAAGTTGTATTATTCAGACTTAAAGAGATACGCATTATATTTATGTTAAATTGCGTTGGATATCGATACAATTAAAGGTAGAGCTATCAAGATATATTTTGAATTATTTATTTAAAATACATAGGTTACATGTATTGGGCTTTGTTTACATTTAGGTAATATTGAAAAATACATTGTTTACTTCTGAATTGCATACAACCTTTTCCTCTGATTTTGGACCAATATGATTATATTTTCATATATATATATAACTAAAGCTGAGATTGAGCTAGGGATATGCGATGTCAAATATATTTTCAGTTTCTACAATTTCTAGAACTCTTTTTGTCAAAATAAACGTGTTTTAATTAGTTTCTTGCTTAAAATATGGTAATGTAATAAATGGAATCGGTAATATGCACATACATCTTTGTTGTTGTGTTCAGTTTACATTTTGAGTAATGTTAACTTCATGCGTGTATATGTATAACTAAGAGTAACAGTGGGGCGTTTTTTGATTGACGGTTTTTTTCGTATATCCCTTTGAAATCTGAATTTGAAATCAATATTTTCCTTTATTAAAATCAAGAAGAGTTATGGTTTTATAATCTTTTATGTTGAAGAATCTCAGAAATAGGAAAAATATGGTAATTACTGTAAATCTGACAGTTTTTGCATCTTTTATCGGCAATGTCGGATAAAGCATTGAGGAGTCCAAATTAATTTATAAATCGTGACTTAAGCGACTGATATTGATATTCTAATCCTAATTCTAATGAGAATTTTACAGCTGATACAGTAAGATATTCTGTTATAAATGTTAGTGTGTTTAATTTTGTGTATTGTATAGGCCTTAAACAGTACGTGTACTGTAAGTGTAGTTGCCGAGTTTTGTGATATTCATGAAAACCCCCGTGTGCTTCAGTGATAGGTGCTGCTAAGTATGTGTTTGTGACGAATATTATGAAAAGTCATTAGGCCGCATTCACGCCAACAAAAAAGCCCGCGAATGAAAGCTCAAAAACCGAAAGTCATTTTTGTATAAAAGCATAGCAATCTATTCCTTCTGTACACGCAAAAATCGGGCTTTTGTGTCACTATTTTTGAGCTTTCATTTTGCGTGAACGCGGATAGAGAGTTATTTTTGATCTCATTGCGAAACACAAGTCATAATTAAATATTTGAAACTAAAATTTTAATATGAAAATGAGTTATTTTTGCATACCATATAACACAGCTGAAATGTCATAGATTGGAAGTATTTGCTTTACTTATATTCAAATTAATAAGCGTGATTCAGATTATTGAAAGTCATGTAACAAACACTCTTTTATTTTGTACAAAATCTGCATTTTGATAGACATGTGTGATAAGTTGAAGTGTCAAGTAGTATTCAATGTAGCGATTTCAAGTAGTATTCAATGTTTCGTAGAACCTTGTCTAGTAGATTTGAGGATTTGATCATCAAAAATCAAAAATGTTGTTGGATACTGTGATCGACAAACAGGTTTGTACATATAAGTGATATTTGTTACATGTTGAATTGTCAAGATTATGCAGATTGCTGTTAAGCTAGATGTGATTTGATAATTTGCTCTTAATTATTTAGTATCGGACATCAAATGTATCTTTCATGGTTACGGATATAATGAGTTTAACTAATATTTTTGGGATCTAGGGAATCAAACCCTTTGGTCACATTTAGTTATTTATGGTAAATAAGCAATGTCACATTTCTAACGTTTCACATAGATACTCAAACTGAGAAAAATCACCGTAATTGATTTTTTTTTTTTGGTCATTTGAAAAGTAAATGACAATTGTTACTGTTGAAATAGCGTATTCGCTAGTTGATTTAAATATTTCAATGCCGGTTAGAAACGTGCTTCCACAACTAAGAACCATAGCAACCAGTACATGTATATGGAAGCGTAAGAAACTTGAAGATTAAACATGCATAATTATTTATTGTGACATTTTTTTTCAGATATCTCGTCAATCATGTTATTGTTATAAAAATGTGCATAGCCGTCCTGGGTGTATTTTATAAATAAAATGATACAGAATCATATTCAGTGTTTTTATTGTCCGGTCATCTCATTTATCCGGTCTAACGCCTCAGTCCCGAGTGAGAGTCTGGTGCGTTACTTAGGAGCATCCTATCAAGTTCACTTGTTTCGCATTTATTCCGAATACTGCTGCTTTACTGCAATTATGATTTGCACGACAACTCCGTGTTAAATTATTTTAATAACTAAAATATAAAGCAATATCGAAGATAATTGCTCAAAATTCTATTTCAAGTACCGGTAATTCCAAGTAATGTATTGTCAAGTATCATAATTATACAACCAGGTATCCTTGTAGAAACTATAATGATTTTTATTCAAAATTAAATAAATAAATGTAGCTTTAATATATCTTAATAACATAATATCATGGCGCTGGTTCTGGATCTGAGGCCTCGAGATCTTCTGATTGTAGTAGTTTGAAGGCATCTTGGTTGTGCGTGGCTCGCTTGAGGCGCTCCAGGCAAATGCGCGTGGCTTTGTCCGCTTCGTGCTGAAAAAAAAATAGGATAAGATGTCATGTTTTGGAAAGGGTTAATACATGCATTTTATATAAGGAATTTCATGAATTCATTATAAGGTGTGCGACGATAGACATATTTTTATCCAAGTCTTTATAATTCTATATTGGACATTCAGTAATGACATCTATTATTCTTCAAATTCGCTTCAAATAATACTAAGACATGCAGTATCTAGACTTACCTGTTTTTTTTTCTCTCAACCACACCAGAGTCAAGTATATATATACAAAATATTAAAACAAATTTGAACATACCTGCAAAACATGGAGCCCTTTCAACGTCAATATAACCAGCTCCTCTAGACCATCCCCCATGAGATCCATCGAGTCAATGGCAAACACAGGTTCAGCAAAACTCTTCCGCCAAAAAAGTTCATAGGTGCCTCTATCTAGTGAGCCTCCTTTCTGTCGAACAAAATTGCGAATATCCTCCTTTGAATCCTTGTGAACCAGTGATTCCAATTTCAGATTCGGTTTGGGTTTGGTTTGTGATTGTTTTGATGGAGTATGATTCTCAGTGTCAATACTCAAAGCACGTAAACGAGTTGTTTCTAAATCCAAATTTGCTTCGTTTGATATGTCTTTATTTGATTCGTATTGCGAATTATGATCCTGAATATCATGAGAAGCTTGTTGTGAGTCATCCTTTTGTTCGCTTTGAGTTTCTTTAGAGTTGTTGCTGTTATCAGTGCTTTTAATACTGCTTTGCGAGTCGACTTTGGGAATATATGGGCACTTCGGGGACCACGTAACAGGGGTGGAATTGTTCGGTGGAATCTGTCTCGGATCTTTCTCTTTATCCTCTAAAATATTAACACAAATCAGCTAGACATGACCATTTAAAAAAAACAAAACTATGCAAATATTTACGGAGATATATTTATTTAATTAACAAATAGCATGACAATTCAGAAGGCTATACATGAGAAACTTCAATAAACATATTAACAAGTACTAACCTTTACTGAAGTGGTCTTCTGCAGAAAACAAAATATTACCCTCATCCTCCGATACAAATTTATAAACGAGCATTTCCTGTGGAATTTTAGTAATGAAAGTGTTAACTAGAAAAAATAAATGACTTATTACAAATGGAAAAACAAAACTAGAAAAAATCAAAAATGTGATTATCCTTCATTTTAAAGTGAAAAATAATTTCATTAATAGCCCACAGCAAACAAAATATTAAAATATATAATGAGATGACAAAATATGAAATATATAAAGTTATATACCGGTAAGCAACTAACCTGGCCATAGGTACCCAAAATGATTTCATGTTGTCCATCCATATCCACATCCGCTGTACATGCGCACAACACGCTGTCAAATTTGTCACTTCCTGCCAGGAGCATCGGCTCAGAAAAGCCCTTTTCTAAAATACTTCTGTAATCAAAAGCAGTTGATTTATTCATTTATTATTTATTAGAAATCGCGGTTTAAAAATGATGCTCTTTGTTTATGAATGGATATGTTGACATCCGAACTCTATTAAATGTTTTAATACGTCTTCCTAAATATAAGATAGGCACACAGTATTTGAAATCATCGGTGTACGTTCTCACCAGTACGGTGTCTGGTATACATTTATGCTACTGTTTGCGTAGTTTTGACAAAATATGTGTATGGGAGTCATGTGTAGGATAGTGCCTTACAAACATCGCATAACGTGTATAATGAATCATCAGGGGCAAATCGCGTTATGATATGACAAACGAATTCACCTGTAAATAACGGAAACTTCGAGTGCGCTGCTGACAAGTAGATGCAGATCCGGATAACAGTAGTCCATGGTATCGTCCAATGAGTCCATCACTATATCAAAATAGTGCAAATCAAAATGGTTTATGTGGGGGTTGATCGAGTAACTAAGGGTTGAACTTCAAATAAATGATTGAGTGCTTTACAACATCTCACTTTATTTCTTTAGGCCAGCACATTTGAGGCGTTTGATTTAGCGTCCGTGATAGGTATTTCGCCGAAAAAATCGTAGGGGTATATTAACCCTTTTCGGAAAATCCCATTTTGTCACGTTCCTTTAGTTCTTGCAATTTAAAGCAGCTTAAGCTACAAATACGGTGTAATATAATCGAGCTCTATGCCATTTAGACCTGGTGCCGATATAAGATGACGTAACATTTAAAGTAAATGATAAAATGAAAAACTGTCCATATCGAATCTAAGTTTAATAAGCACATACCCTCTGTGACGAAATGAGGACATTCAACATCCGTTTTTAAAGTAAAAATTTTGACGGATGTTATTGGACTGTCATGTTGTATATCCCATGCTTTAATTACAGCTGAAATAAGTCATATACATTACAAGCATTAAAGTTCAATCATATTTAAAATGCATATTTAATTATTCACTAGGTAGGGACACATAGCAATATCAAATAAATGCGATTCGGAAAATTCTTTCAAATATTGTACTTTTTTGTGACAAATGAATATGAAGAATACACATGGAACAGTACTTTGAAATTCTATTTAATAAAGATTTCCATTTGAATCAGAATGAAGATATAGATTCTCCAGTTATCCAGGATATCGATTTTGAACTACATCCAAAGACGACTATAGGCAACATTAAAAGTATTGAGTAAGTATGGACTAGGCATTGACTACATTTCGCATACTCGTAGTTCTAGTGTTGACTTCGGCCACTCGAATGGACCCATCCAGGAATCCGATGGCACTCAAGCGCCGTTGATAATCGCAAAAGTATTTCACATCCAGCCACGTCACACTAGAATCATAATCAAATACAATATATATCTTTAAGATTTAATTTTATTTCAGGGAATATCTAAACGTTGCCCTACCTTCGGGTATATGGTGTTTTCCTATAAAGGGCAAAGGATTTTGAAATGGTCATATACATTTTAACTTCATATATTTGATTTGTGAATCAACATAATATATGTTATGGGATTAATTATTTATTCATACGATTGCTGTACATGTATATCACACAATCAAAAGTCACTTATCAAATAATGGTATTACCTGGAACCATGGAGATTTTCGAATTCAGGAAAACATCTTGTTAACGAAGTTTCCTCTGTAAATAGTTGAGTAAATTTATCCTAAAACAAAAATGGGATAAACATGTATATGTTTATGAAAATACATTACCACTTTATGATTTATGAAGTTTACGTGGCTTTGGCAGTTATTGAAAAAAAAATCATATTTGTAGTAATAAAGTTACACTTATTTGTAATTATATAGAATTCATTCTTACATTTAGATAAATTCATTACATTATGTTAACTAATATCTTTTTTTTTTTAAATTTCATATACATGTAGTCTATTATTATCCAAACATCATTTGCGAAACATAAAATATGAATACAATCCTGACACAAAAGCCAAGCCAGAGGTCAGGCAATCAACATGCAATTAAGATTTAAACAAACCTCTCTAAAGACATGGACGCTGTGATCGCTTCCGGTGAGCAGAAATACGGTTTCTACGTCACCATCTTGGACAAACTCGGCATGCGTCAGCTGGTAAGGTATAAAGCTCAACTCCGTGTTCATGCAGCCCTCTGTTTTTAAAAAGGTTGAAAGCATGATTTAAAATGACTATGAGAAAAAAATATATGATAGCTTATTCAGAAAATGCTGGCATTCTAAAATCATTAAAGAGATATGATTACGTACTAATAACTTCATTTTAACAGTATCTGGTTTGTCATATTTAAGGAAAATGCGGGAATATATCCTGCAACGTCATATAAAAAATATATTTTTAATGTTTGTACTTTTGATATATAAACCATAAATAATATTATATAATATGGTTCGTAACTTCGTACTCTAACATGAAACTGACGATACAAGCAAAGGGCGCACAGTTATTCTGTGGCTTTGTTTTCTACGACATTTTTATTTTTTTTCTATATTTGGAAATTCACTTACGAGCTATACTATCCAGATCAAATACATGGTTTTGAACCCACTCTGTATAAATGTTGAGATAATAGTGAGGCTTGCCATCCAAAGTCTGAAATCATATAGACAAGACTGTCCAAGGACAGTGTGCCACAACTTGCAAAAGCTGAACGTATTACAAATCCACCAAATTTTATTTCACGTCTCTAAAAAGTTACAAGTAAATTTACTTTGTAATAGTTTAATTGCCATGGACAATAAGCATCATAACCGTTACTACAGCAAGAATAAGTTGTCGCCTGTGCCCTTCTTCTTTTATTAACATATATATAACTATTAATATCTTTCCTTAAGTACTTACTAAATAGCAATATATCCTGGAACGCAGACACTCGAAAATCACCCTCCTCCCCCCCCCCACCCACTCGATAATATCATTTAAAATCTAGTGCCTTTGCTATGGTGTGAAACGAACCAACAGCTTCTACTGTCATTTAGCACCGCTTTCTCATACATTTATTATGTTGGTTCATAAGTGTATGAAATCTAAAAGCTGTAGCTTGATTCCTTCAACTTCAAGGGGGACGGGCAGACAGACGGACAGACAGGTGGACAAACTCAACCCCATACACCTCCATTTCAAAGGGGAAAATCAATAGACATAAATAAAATATTACCCTTATATTCACATAAAGCATTTAATGTTAGTTTATAGTCATACAAATTTAAGAAGCCAGCACAAGTCAAGCTTCCTGGAAATGCTAATTTTAATTCAACTGTTAATAAATTATTCAGCAGTAGTTTGTAGTCATTCAACTTTAAAACAATACAAGTAAATCATCCCGGGAAATGCTAATTTAAATTCAACTGTTTATACAAGACTGTCCAAGGACAGTGTGCCACACCTTGCACAACTTTAGTAAACTCTTATAACTATGAAGTAATCAACCGATTTTGTTAAAAGATCAGTAAAAATATCCACAAGTGCACACCTCCTTTGTGTTTTTACATGCAACATGAAAAACGAAAACCGAGTTTTACCATAAATACACAGGTGCGGTTAATACAACGGTGCGGGTTCCTCCGATTTCTAAATCATAAACCACTTTTTGATTCACATGTAAAAAAAAAAAATTTTTTGTTTTAATTCATTGACACAATAATAGGATTTAAATTGAGCTACTGTTATGTCTTTGTAAATTGTTAAAGAAAGAATAAGAATCAAATTTAGGATGAGAGTTACTAATAGGATTTTGAAACATTCTTGACTGGGGGTGCAGGTTCGACACCGATGCGGGTTATACGTCGGTAATAACGGTAACATGTGCAATCATTGACATAACCAATTACCGGTAAATAAAAGGCATGTATATCCAAAATCGGATATACAAATTTTATTTTATCAATATAATGGTGTCTAAATTACTATTAAAGAGAGTCTTCTATAATGGCCGAATCGCTATTGTCGCTATTATTTTGATTATGACGTAACAGTCGGATATGTAGCACACTATCGAATACATTTGCTTAAGTTTAATAAAGAAGGAAAATCATGTAGGGATATAAATTTAATTAAATGAATAGAATGGTGTGTAAATTTGTACATCATAATCGCATGTTCATTCATAAAGCGTTTGAATGGGAAAATAAAAGTAAGCATAACTTTGCTTATATAAGCAATATAAGCAGTTTTTGAAAAGCCAAGGACCCCGACAATAACATATCCAAATTTCATTAAAATCGGTCAACAACTGTGGGAGGAGTAGGGTTTTGAAAAAAATGTTAACGCACTAAACAAATAAATAAACAAACAACTAAATCAATAACGTCAAAGTGGTGGTACAAGCCCCGCCTTGCGTAGCAAGCCGTGGCTAAAAACGCTGCAGTAGTTACTTGGATTATGACGTAATTATTCCTGTCATCTCCTTAAAGGCACCAGCCGCAGAATCACGTGATGTAAACAAACTACTAGTAACCTGTATTATCGCTCATCCTTGCAGGACGACAGTCGCATAATAAAGTAGCTCAAAATATGTTTTTATTTTTTATTAGCGCTTATATAAGCACACTTGCTTACATAAGCACAACTGGAATGCGCAAGGCCCTAAGGAACATGTTAAAAAAATCCGCATTCAAATCGGTTCAAAACTGTCGGAGTAGCGTTTTTCCCGAAAGTTAACGAACTAAACAGATAAATATATATATATATGACTGAATCAATAACACCAAGTGGTGGTACAATCCACGTCTTGCAAAGCAAGCCGTGGCTAAAAACCATGCCGTAAATATATACCGATTTACATGAATAATAATAACGTCTGGTATAGTTAAGAAAAGTTTTTAAGAACCATACACGGCATCCACTGAATTCATTATTATGTCTATATAAAGTTGAAATACAGAGCAGCAACAAGTGGATATCTTAGAACCTGCAACCTCTAATATAAGTCAGGGTTCATCCTGACTGCGTTCTCGACGCGCGATTTACCTGAAGTTACGCGCGCAAGGAAAAACATGTAAATCTAAACGTATGGGAAGGTCCTTCGCAAATCGATTTTTTAACAACCATGTTGATTATTTACGACACTAATTATCTAGTAACGTTTTGATTATATAATCCGAAAGAATCAACCAGTCTTAACAGATTGGTCAAGGTATTATTGCTTGAGACAGTCCTTTATTTATAAAATGATGCCAAACAAAGAACATTTCGTTTAACATTTCATAGAACATTCTGCTTTTATGAAAATATTTTTAACACATTTAAAATAAAGGATTTGGAATACAACGACCACTCTAAAAGAATTAGTTCCGGATGTTTTCCAGGGTGACCAAGCCCCAGTCAGTGCCAAAATCCCCGAGTTTTCCCCGAACCATGAATGATATTGGTCTTAACAAAACTTGCACGCTATAATCAATATCCGAGCGCCGAAGGCGCGATCCAAAGTTCTTAAAGGTATTTTTTTATAATATGCAAGCACTGCAGGCGAGAGCAAAAAGGGAAACCATGACAAAAAAAAAAACAAATAAAAGATAATAATAAACTGAACAAAATTATCATATTTTGTCAAAATTGAATTCCCTGATTTTCTAAAAAGAATCCAAATTTCCGGATTTTCCTGATTTAAAATAGGATTTTCAAATTATCTAAATTTTCCCTGACGCTGGTCAGTGTTTATCCTACTTTATTTATGAAGCGTTAAATAGATCCATCTTAATGTGAAGTATTGCAGATAGAACATGGCAGTAAACATGGCGATAAACAAGTACAGTAGCCCCTCATTAATTCGCACTACTCGGGATCGGTGTTGGGTGGGAACAAACCTCAGCGTGGGAATTTACCTCGAGGTATTTTCCCATGCACTGAGAAATTGAGAAATGACTCGCATGGTAAAATACCTCAGTATCAGTCGATGTCTGTATTACAAAGGGATTAGAGATGGGGTGTTGTATTTGTTTAATTGATTTGTCTTATGAATTTGTCTATGTCATATGAATTTAAGTAAAAAACAAGCGGTTCTTAATGATTTTATGGAAGATTTACTATGAACTAATATAAATATTTTCTGTTGATGATTTCATTTATTAATTTCTCAGATATAACAAATAACAAATATAACCTCATCTTCTTGTCGTGTTATGACTATGTTTATTTATTATCATCTCTCTTTCTCACAACTACTTTTTCTCAACGTCTATCTCACAACGTCTTTCTCACAACGTCTTTCTAACGTCTTTCTTACACCGTCTCAATCACAACGTCTTTCCCACAACGTCTTTTCTCACAACGTCTTATTCACAACGTCTTTTTCATTTCGTCTTTCTCACAACAAATTTCTCTCAACGTCTATCTCACAACGTCTTTGTTACAACGTCTTTCTCACAACGACTTTCTCACAACATCTTTCCCACAACGTCTTATTATCACCCACATTTCCTCAACTGAATATGAAATATTCGCCATTTTTCAAAGGCTCCAGAATCGACAATTTTGAACCGATCGAGATGAAACCTTGACGAGGCACAACTTCAGACATTGGTTAATACGTGTATAAAATTTAAAGGCTCTAGCTTATTCCTTCATACAAAACTTGCGTGCACAAAGTGCTTGGCATCTTAAAAACAAAGATAAAAGTCGGCAATTTTTAAAGTGCTCCAGAATCGACAATTTTCAATTGATCGAGATGAAACCTTAACGAGGCACAACTTTAGACATTGGTTAATACATGTATAAAATTTAAAGGCTCTAGCTTTACTCCTTCATACAAAACTCGCGTGCACAGTGCTTGGCATCTGAAAAACAAAGATAAAAATTGGTCATTTTTAAAGTGCTCCAGAATCGACAATTTTCAATCGATCGAGATAAAACCTTGACGAGGCACAACTTCAGACCTTGGTTTATACGTGTATACAATTTGAAAGCTCTAACTCAATTCGTTCATTCTGAACTCGCGTGCACAAACTACCCTATGTCAAGGGGGACGGGCAGACAGACGGACAGACACGCTCAACCCTATATCCCTCCGTTTCACGGGGGATAAACACAAAGTCTATCATATGACTTTATAATATGCATATAAAGATCAATATATAGTGTATACTTGATTGCAATTTAAAAAAATAGGCACTCGTGAACAGCAATTGCAATTACTGTGGGGACATGGGGACCTTTGAAAAATATAGCTGAAACGAAATATTTGCCTTTTATCACTAATGTATTATGTCTGATATTCGATGAATGCTAATCAAAGTGAACCTCCATGCTTTAAAATAAGTAACCAAATACAAATATTTCACTTTTAACTGGTAATTCAGTGATGGTTAGATTTCATGAAAAGACATCAAAGACAAACGACGTTCTTTAGATAAATATCAAAGACTTAAATTACCAATATCGAATACATAATGAATTAAAGGGAATAAAAAGTGTATACATTTCTGAAATAAGCATTGGAATATGTGATTTTATGGGAAATAATTCATCTGAATATGAGCTGACAACATTAACTGTTGTAAACTCATAAGGCTTTTTCTTACAACAAATTGATCCGAAATGTAAATATATGTCCTCGCCCTAATCCACTGTGTTAATAAATTCTCGTAAAATTTCTCGATATTAGACCATGGGAATTTGCCTCACACTCAATGAAATGAGCAGCAACCCCTTATAAAGAAAATATAGCGAACTGAGGTAATTTCCCACTGAGGTAAATTCCCACGTAACACCGGCGGGAAATCGGTTTGAATTAACCGGGGTTCGAATAAACGAAAGGTAACTGTATTTATGCAAGCGACAGAGGCGCGAGCGTTTTTTTCCTAAAGTTAAAAGCAGTCCACATATTTGTTGGATGAAATAATCAAACCAATGATCAGGGTCGATGGTTTTGGCAGGGGTAGAAAAAACACTCGCCACAATCGCCATGGCGAGTGAAATTTTCGATTGGCGAGTGTGAATATGAAGTCACTCGACAGCCTGGCGAGTTTAAATGTACCGTCAAAAACATAATTTTCCAAAAAATGTTGATTAAATCCTAAGATCTTTAAATAATGCAATTAAATATGTCGACTCGCGCCTTCAGCGCTCGCTTTTTTTTCTTAGAAATAACTTCTTCCACATGCAAACGAAATTGGAGGGTTCACATTTAGTGGTTTTCATTTGGCATGTTTTTACCTCCTGGCGAGTGTAATCCTTCGCTGGCGAGTGTGAAATTTGACTCACTCGCCTGTCTGGCGAGTGTGAAAATTAGCTTATTTCCACCCCTGTTTTGGTGATATCTGCTAGTCAATAACCGGGTATAAACTCTCGACTAGAAATTCAAAAACGGAGATAAAAATGTTAGTTGTGTGGTGCAAGATGTAGAGTGGCCTAACATCAGGGTTCTCGCAAACCCGCCCGCCACCTGAGATTCAGTCAAGGCTTACTCACGTCTATTGAGTTCTAATATATACATAAAAGTGAGCGCTGAAGGCGCAAAAAATAGGGGTGAAAGAAGATGTACATGTATAGAGTTTTTACATCCATTTAACATTCTGAAGCGTTTTATGGCGCGCATTCCTCCGTTGGAAACGCGCGATTAGAGATTTGAACGCGCGCGGTGCGCGCACGGGGGATTTTTGAACGCGCGAATAAATATTTTTACGCGCGAATCGCGCGTGCGCGCGTGGGTAGGATGAACCCTGTAAATCAAACATTACGTTAACCGATAGTCAAACTAACGCAATAAGAGAACGACTTTACTTAATCATTGAATCATGCCTATAAAATGAATATTCATATTGTAAAACGTTTCATCTACTTATGAAACAACAATCGAAAAACATGTATAACTTATGAAAAAATAGATGAACGTTACATATATTTACTGACTACATAAATAATTTTTTACCTTAATAAAAGTTATTCCAACAACAACATTATTCCCATGATGAAACTTATTAAATGTGTCGATCGATATTATTTCAGCGTCGCCTATATAAAAAGTAAATATTTGAAAAATGTCAAAGTTAATAAAGTACTGTTTATTTTCAGTATTATGCAATCGACATTAAATATTATTTTATGCAAACTCTATGTACCT
>LQRL01094015.1:2309-13392 GCA_001703475.1 Hydroides elegans | reverse complement strand
TCTAATATATATATTTTTTTCTTCGTAGTGTTTATGGTTAATCGTGATGCTTGTAACAATCTTAATGCTCTTTCGATTCATACAATATATAAGAATTATAGTTACCTGATTTATACACGTCAATTTAATAAATACGAGCATATAATGATAAATATGTGTTTTAACCACAAATAATATTTATCCACTATCCATGTTGTCAATATAGTATAATATCCGTACTGTGTTTGCTGCATGCTATGCATATCAAACTTTCAAAACTGTAGTATACATCAATATTTCCATGCATTAAAGTAATCATCAACAAGCATATCAATCCAAAATGTTATTCTCAAGACATTTGAGTAAAAACATAAAACATGACAATTTATCGATACACCATTTTTACTAACACATGTTTCATATTACTATACATGATCCTATAATATACACTGAGTGCATAGATATAACCGTTATCCCGAATAAGGGATCCACTCTTTAAGATCATGTCCTCTTTAAAGAGGTATGGTGTAAATCGCGAATAAATCGGATTAAGCGGATCGTGATTTGTGCTTTTAAACAGGCTGGTTGCAAAGTGTAGGATAATACTAAACGGTTCAGAAGATGACGAAATACAGTATAGAGTGAATGTACCGTTATCACAATGAGAACGAAAGATGGGAGTTGACAATTTCGAAATGATAATAATAATCTGAAGTTATCTACTCTTAATACATTTTTGTTTACCATTGACCATAATTTCCTTATTGAACTTAATGTTTGTGAAATCTGTTTTTGAATTCTAAAGAATACATCTTTTTTTTCGAAAATCACACATTTTCACATTCAAAAAATATATATTTACATTACAGGAAAAACATTTTTGTTGTCGGGATTAGAGCGTTTTCGTTTTAGTTTATGCGTTAATCGCATGTCGTATATGAGTTTTTGAGCGCTTGTGTTAATTTGTTTATCGCCGAGTCACTTATCATGAGAGGTTAGAAACTCTCGCGACTGTACATTATTCCCAACATACAATTTTATTTCATATATACACATACAAATCATTTTGTCTTTTCAAAAACCTGACCGTGCTTTATGATAACGCTTTATATACATGTATGTGTAATCTATTTTACGAGAGATATTTATGAAACATGAAACAACATACATGTATCGAAATTACTATAAACGTAAAACAAACACCACATGTGGTTTATTATCTGCCAACTTTAACTTAAATTTCGTTTGTTGTGCTATTTCCTTTATTCCCGATCCAAAACTCGAGTTTCCATCGACCAGATAAATGCTTCCATTTACTTCATAGTAACTTGTAACAATAAATCATTATTCAAAAGCCTCCGAGTTATGTACACAAGACTTTAGGGTCAGGGCAGACAAGGACAAGATAAATACTTAAGCGTGGCCCGGGTATTGAGTTATTGGATTTCCATAAACACATAATCATAATCTAGCTCAGATATAAATCAAATAATTGCATGTACTTTGCTAAAATGAACTGAGAATATGTTGTTATTTTATTAAACTTGGGTATTCTGAAAATGTTAGGGAACATGAATAATAAAGTTTCGCTCTCTGCTATTACAAAATATACATAACAGTCCAAAGGTCTTTTGTCATTGATAAATTCTTTTATTTGATGACGACTTAATATGTATATCAATTACTTCAGGAAATCATTTATAATGCCATCTAAAGTTATTTATATCTGTCAAGCGCTTCGTTCTAACCAACCAGCTTAAATACATTCTTGGAGGCGTTACATGCATCGTCCAGAACACTCAAACTTCTTAAACCCGAAAAGCGCACATAACATATTTCCATAAAAGGGTATCTTCAAAAATATCAGCAAGAAATATTCCGGTCAAAGATTATCCAGAATATGCACTTTTAAGCCAATATTGATTCTGAAAACTTGATGGCTTGAAACTTGATGTTTGGATTTGTTGTCTGGAATCCCGTGGTAGGAATCTCTTTGACAGGAAAGCTTCTGCCTCGAATTAATGTCCGGATATGTTTTAGGGGACACACTTTAGTGTGAAACCTTTTGGCAAACACTTTCAATCGGATTTATTTGGTCGGAAGCTCTTCGACCCGGATCTGAATTTAATCCTGAATCCGTGTGTAAATCTATAATATGAGGAATGTGAGAAAGGGTATGAACACGTTTTATATATAGGGTACATGGTATATTACAAGCAATATGAGTAGAATTATATGTTTATCACTTCACTCTATACATCACTGATCCATAGCGACATTGGAAGCTTTTTCTTGATTTTTCCCCTAACAAACCTGTCTTGCAATGTACCGGTATATCCTTAAGTAAATGATGTTTACTCATTCCCATTATTTTATTCCATTTCACAATCCGATAATCTTATATTAATGGTTTCGAGAAAAAAAAAACATATAAAAATAGAAACACTACCTTATGTCATTGAATTTTGGAGGGGAATTTAAAAAGTACGATTACATGCTAATTTTCTGGTGAATTGAACAAATGAAAATTATTGTTTTAATATTGCTCGTAAGCCTTTAATAAATCTATTAGAGAAGTGCTCTTAAAAAAGCAGTGCTTAACATATTTAACAAGGGGATTTCCCCAACTTTCTATATTGTTCAACTTTCACAATGTCATATGGCTATGCACCTACGCAAATATTTCGAAGGATTTCCAACAACACATTTCATTGGAGATTATGATTGCTTTTTACATGGTGTACATAGTGCATAGTTGATTTAAATTTGTGCCATACATATAGATATATATAAAGCAAGTGCTCAGTTGAAATAATTCATTTGTTGAAAACGCAGCATTCACTTATTGAGTTAATGATTACATGCATACATACATTGGTTGTTATTTTATGAAAACAAAACAGTTATAACATATTCTTAAGAGTGGTTAAATTTATTATTTTTTTAATTCAAATGTTTATAACGATAAGTGTAATTAAAGTTTAAGAACACGTACATGTATCGCATGTAATTCATATGTATGGTTGAAATACAAATAGTAAATTTAGCAAAATAAAAACTGGAAAATATAACATGGGCA
Organism: Hydroides elegans; assembly: GCA_001703475.1. Taxonomy (NCBI): domain Eukaryota; kingdom Metazoa; phylum Annelida; class Polychaeta; order Sabellida; family Serpulidae; genus Hydroides; species Hydroides elegans. The sequence continues at coordinate 10,334 of LQRL01094015.1, read as the reverse complement.
TAAAATAAAAGCAGCTCATATCACGGATAAAGCCGAATCAATATCAAACAAATATAAAAAGGATTTCTAAGATATCAACATTATCAAGAAAAAGAATCTAACAACAAAATGCCAGCGGACGTCAATCACAATGAAATTGAGGTGGCCACGGCTACCAATTTAATGACGTCACAAAAATCGACGTATTTGATGACGTCACAACTTTTTACGTCGACGTCTTTTACGCATGTGCAAGAACCAATCAAGGGACATCGCGATCGAAATGAAAATTTGGTGGTGAGTTTTGATTTTCATAGATTGCATATTTAAAATAAGTATAAGAAAAAGAACTGTAAAGTATATGTCAGATAGATGTTAGATGTTTGAAAAAAGAACGATAGCATAAATAGAGATTATGGAAAATCGTTACATGTATAAAAACACATTATCGTTTCAAGCATTCAATTTTCGGTTGTTTCTAACAATCTATAAGGAAGAAGATATGAGTTTTGTGAGTTTCGAATGCTATTTTGCATTAAGTAGATAATAACTCGGATTTTCACAACACACCAGCTCTAAGTTTCGCTTTCGATTTCATTTGCAAAAAAAAAAAGAAAAGAATTATATTTCCCAATAATTTGTAAGTAGTGCATAAGTACATTGAGATTCTAACGGTGTAAAAAAATGCAAACAATTATTCATTAAAATACCTTTTTATGACGTTTTGTTTGAATACTTGTGTGGAGCAAATATGCAGGAACTGTATTGCAGAAATATAGAGAAACAATATCGCATCATGTTATTATTTTTCAAAAGGCTATTTAATTCATGTCAAATCAGAAAAATTCGAACCATTTTAATCGATCGAATCACAAGATCAACCAGAAAAATTCAAAACATTCAAAACATCAATGTACGCTTGAAAAACACTTTCAGAAAGAACCCTCAACCCTATCCGACACACACCCATGGCGACTGCAATACCAGCTCAACCTGAAAACCAGCCCATACAGCCTACGTCACATAGACAACCACATCTACAGTTGCCATAGTGAGGGTGTTACCAAGTACGACAATCAATTGCGTGCAGTTTGTACGATTCACGCAAAGGAAATGGGGAGCGTATATGACGTAGCAGAATGTGGAGATGGGGATTCGCTCGTATTGGCTACGGCGGAAGGACTGTTTTATATGAACAAACAAGGTAAATATAGTAGTCTGAATATACCATCATTATTATGTTTTAGTAAAATATGATTAATATCTAAAACAAACTGTATACACATTCTGAGTTTAGCTCATTTAATCAGACGTTGCTTTCAGACATAAGTCAAATGTCAGACATAATTTCATCTGACATCCAACGTATAAGAACAATAAGCAATATACATTTTTCACCACGATTGTCTACCGAGTAAGAAAAGCAGGTGATATTTTTTGTCCTTCTCACAACGTCTTTCTCACAACGACTTTCTTGCAATTTATTTCTCACAGCGTCTTTCCCACGTAATACCGCTGCTCTAACATATTCGTCCCATAACGTAGTCCTCACAACGTCATGATATACACGTAATCTTTCTCCATGTTCCATGCTAAGACCGCCGTAATTTCCACATTTTTTTCTCGATCAAACTAAAGCCTTGACGTTGCACAACTCCAATATATATCTATATATTTTTCACTGTGTGAAGTTTCGAAAGCCTAGACAAACATTAGTACCTCAAATGTTAACACACGGACGGACAGACAGACGGATGGACGGGGGATATCAATAGCCCTCAGCCAAATTGGTTGGCTGAGGACTAAAAAGCAATTGGTCCTGGCGGAACGTTTTTTTTTCGCCGTCATGTCCGAAAGCGAAGTCGTAGTTAGATATGATATAATCATTTAAAAAAAAATTAAATTCATGAAATTATTTTAGCATTCATTTTAAATCCGAGATTTTGATATACATGATGCAATGATGATGCCAGAAATTTGTATTTATTGAGTTCGTCTTATTTTGATTGCATATCTTCTAATACATATTTTCAAGTTAATCCATAGAAAATGATGAAATTTGACTCGAAAACGGATAATCCTAGCATACAATGTCAAATAACCACACTGATATGCGCATATGCATGGATTATCATTATTTTATTTGCTATAGAGTTGAAAATTCTAGAGTTAAATTGTTCATGTTAAACATCCATTGTGAACAATCGCATTGTTTTTATGTTAATACCGTTCTGGATTTACGATAATTACTAGCAACGACTAAGTGCATGAAATCAGTTTATTTCGCTTAAGGGATATTTTTTATATTGTAAATGTAATGACATTTTATTTGGGTTTCATAACATATTTGTTTTGCAACTATGTTATATGATATAGCAATCATGATTATTAATTACGAATTAAAATCAAGTAATGTAGGTAAGTTTACAGTCCCCTTGTATGCATGATCCATTATTTTTATATTGGACTGTAAACTAACACGGCCAAAGAACTCGGTTAACTTCATTAATTAATACAGTGTACAGGTGCGTCGCCTGCGTCTCGGAACTGTACACTATTTTAATTAATGGACTGACCTCGTATTTTATCCTACACACATTAAACGATGATTGATAGTTGTCGTCAACTATCATTCAGATGTTAGATTTCGGTGACCACTTACAGGCCTACTGTAAATTTTAATATATATTCATATATATTACAAATATATATTTTTTTGGTCGAAAGAGTAAGTGCACACTCCGACTATGGTTATGCTATGACTGTGACTATGGTTATATCCTACTAAGGGTATATTCCCCCCTGAAATATTGAGACAAATCAATCACAATCACATTCTCTCAAGTGATACTTAATAGTCACATTGAGATTAATTCATCTGCACAATGTACGTATTACATCATCGTTCACGAGGACAAAGATAACATGGTCGAAAGAACAATAACCAAACTTGAACTGACGTCGATTTAAATTGATACCATTTGTTAAAGATCTATTGATCTGGTGTGCTTTTACTATGTTGTTATATATTTTTTTTCAGGAGACCATCTACACAAAATCGACTCGGGAAATTTCCGAAGCATCCAGGTGCACAATGGTCTACTGTTCGCCTCCCGATACCCTAGCGGCTCCATTCGCGTATACCAACTGAAACCGCAAATACACGACCCAAGTCAGCAAGACCTCAACTATAAACAAGTCAACGACCGAAAACGGGAAATACTTTATTCAAAACAGCAAGAATTCAACCTGAATCAGAATGAAATCAGCCAGGAAGAGCAAGAATTCGATCCCAACAAGCAACTATTTGACCAAAATCAAAGATGGTGCAAACAACGCGAGATCTCGGTGTCATGTGACCTCCATGAAGGTCATCACTGGGTCACGTGTTTAGTGAGCGATTATCGGATTTACACATGTTGTTTGAGTGGACACCAAATTAACACGCGGTCATTAAGTGGAGAATGGCTGGGAACGACTGGACGACGTGGTGACTGTGCGATTTCGTTCAATCATCCATTGTTATGCGGAATGAGCGATAAAAAGACGTTATTGGTTGCAGATAAGAACAATGGTCGCATTAAAACAGTTGATATAAACACGGAAAAGCAAAATGAGTTGGATTTGAAAGTTAGACATCCGCGTTCAGTGTTGAATTTCGATGGAAAACTTGTCGTGGCTTCATTAAATCCCTGTCTACTGACAGTTTATTCAACCAATGAAAAAGAGTAGAAAATTCAAAAATGAACAAAAGTTATATAGACAATGTGTATTCATTGAGAAACATGCACATTATTCGTTAAACCAACTTGTTTGAGACATGAAATAGACATTGGTGTGTGATAAGTACATCAAGAATCGGACTATTATGTATCAAAAATTGGACTATTGTGTCAGGAATGCACTTATCATAAAAATTATATGTGATAACTTTCATAGATAATACGACAGTATGTACTTTCAGTTTAAGCGATTACAATAGGTAGCTTTAATTTAGCATGTATGCTGCTATTTTGATGCTCAGTGTGTTTGTAAATAGGTTAAACTCGAATTTTAGTTACAAACATTTTAGTTTTGATCCGGTGACCCTTTTCATAATACATGTACATGTTATTTAAAGCAGTGGTTGTTTGCGTTTACTTTTCAAACATTTATCGTTATCTATTAATACATATGTATCCTAGACAATAAATATCTATTCATGAAATATTTTAGTTATATTCATGCGTTACTTCAAGATTGTTATTTCGTTTGTCATGTTAACATTTACAGATTGCAATTACTAATGAATGACAATTTTTCAGTCGTTTCAGTCGAAAATAAAATCATAACATTATTTTCTTAAGCGTCTAAACCCAATATATAATTGTTCAATATTTTATCTGAGCAGGATTTAATTTGATTCCCGCTTTCTGCTACATATATATTGGAGGAAAATCGATCAGTTTGATTTATATTTTTGGATTAATTGTAGAACTGTTTATCAACCCACATACATGTATAACTATATAAAGAATGTATTAAAGCAAAAGTATTCAAAACACATTATTTTCACCGTTTTATTTACATACACATGTAATTAATTTGCTCATTTTGAAATGATTATTCGCGTTTTTATGTTTTACACAGACCACATGCAGACCATAACAACTTACTTAAACTGCGTATTAAGAAACGAAATCTGTTCCGCAGTTTTTGCATACAGTGAAGCTGTTGATTAGAACATGCTACTACCACCCGTTTTTATAATTATATCTTTCTGCATTTGTTCTATTCAATATACCGTTTTTAAAGGCAAACAGCAAACATTTATATTAGAGGACGGGGAACCAATAATATTGCACCACTGTTTCAAATATTGTTATCATTTAATTTTATTTTTAAAATGGGGGAGTCCTATAAGTTGTCTTCTGCATTTCATAATGCCCCTCGTCTTACATTCTTCGCAAAAACAACCTTTGCTCCCTATGCAAACATAACACATATCACCCATAATCATATTAATGCATTCTGGAATTTTCCATTGTCTCCATCTTGTATGCCGAATACAAAATTCCATGACGCCATCACTGACGTTATCTCAAATGGCTCCGCGGCCATGGAAATATCCTCACACGTGCCCATGGAAATTTCCACAGCCAAATCAGGCGAATGACCTTGTGGCAGCGATCATGTGATCGACCCCACAATGCATTTCGAGAACTTCACCGGGTACCTGCACCTGTGTAGAAAAACAATGCACATTTACACGTATAATCCTAAATTGCAAGCATGAATCGGGAGATGAATTTCTAAGGGTATTTCTAATGTACGTGCATGACACGGGTAAATTTTCAGCTCTGTAAGTTTTGAAGTAGCATTCGTGAAAGCTAAGGTTCACAACAACATAAAATTGTATACAAATATATGTTTTTTGGAACACTAAAAACGGTTTGTGTGTTTATTGTAAATTTAAAGAGAGGAAGAAAAAAAAAGATGAAACGAAGAAAAAAATATTAAGGAAAAAAGGAAATAAGCAACGAAATGCAATGTGAAAGAGAGCTAGAAACAAAACTGTTGGGTAGTAGGATATAAATTAAACTAACCTTAAATGGGAAGAACATGTCGTGTTTAAGTCCAAGCCCCAGCATTCCGAATTTGTTGAGTCCCCATGTGTAGAGGCCTTTAGTATCTGCAATAAAATAACCAGTAACATTGAAATAAAATAAGAATAAGACGTGTGGTTTTTTTACTTTGTCTTTTTACTTACTGCATAAAACATCGCAAAATATCCCTTGCTTCCCCAAATGCCCCGATAGCTGGACCAAATCTTTGACACATTTTGACCAAGTCAGGAAGGAGGGAGACACATCCGCGCCATACAACCCTCCAAAAATTGTATTGGGACATACTTGTACCCAACCCATTCTTGTACACTCACTTGTTAAAGCAGCCATATGATGTAGTCCTGCCTTTATATCAACCACTTTGACATCCGTTTGAAACTCGTTGGCTCCAAATAAAGGTGGAGGAAGTCTTGTAGGTGTATTGGATTGAGACACGTTTGGTCCCTGGCCCAAAATACCGTAGCCCCATACGTATACGTCGCCCTGATCTAATATAGAGAAATGAAACATAGACATTATGAAGAAGTATATCCATTTGGATAGCAATGGGGTTTTAAGATAAAACCAAAACTTGGTAATACAATTGTACATGTATATAAAACAAATTAACATGACGCAAACCTTTTTTTTATTGTATGATTATCGATTTCATTTGTTCATTCAATGCTATCAATTTATATTTTCAAATATATTCATAACATGAATGACGTATTATTCTAGACAATATCACTGTTCATAGTGCCCGGTCGTGACACTTATTTGATTAAAATTCAAGCAAAGACCAGGACAATGCTATCCATTACTTATTTGACCTGTCGCATCCATTTTATTTTGTATTTTTGTTTTTCACTTTTCAGACAAACCCACACTTTGCATTTTCATCCACATTTTTTCACTTCAGGCTATTTATTTCTTTTCATTTTGTTGTTTCTCGCTTTACCTCTCTATATTTAGTTTTCACTGCATTCATCTCATATTATCGACCTACCATGATTGACGTCAGCACACATGAACCAGGGGGTTATTGTTCCACAAATACTAATCCGACAACATCCGAAGGCGTGATTTTAACGTACCATCGACAACCGCACACATGGACCCGCTCGCCGCCACTTTGACCACGTGGCCCTTGCCGCCCAAAATCGACCGGATTTTTTTTTTTATCTGACTACTTACACGAATCAACTAATACCAACCGCGAACTTCTGAAGGCGTAATTTGAACGCAATACACACCCGATCTTTCTATTTATTCTCATCCAATTATTTCCCTTAAAGCAATTTCTTTCTCTTTCCTGTTTGAAATGGTCTCTCCATTAATCTCAAATTATCGACCTACCATCCACCGCTGCACACATGGATCCACTTGCCGCCACTTTTGTAACATGCCCATCGCCCAAAAACGACCGGAAATCGAGATGGACCGGAACCGGAACTTGCGTCGTCGTCAGAGGATTCGAACCCGCGGAGATCTGACCGTACTCGGAGTTGCCCCAGCCGAAGATTTCGCCTTGATCTAGACGGAGGATAACAAAGACATGTTTTATAAATGTTAAATTAAAATGGATATTATAATATGTATATAATGTATGAAAAATAACACGATCATAACTTAACTTTCAAATCGAAATAATGTTGCTATTTGGTATAGAAATCTATACTATGAATATCTGCCCGTTTTCGGAGTTGCCACAGCCAAACAGGTCCAATTACTGAGAATAGTGGTGGTACAAGAATTGTAAAATGGCCGTACTGTAAATTATCGAGTCTGAACTGCCACACCAATAACAAGTTGTCGTCTTAGAATAAGTCATAACATGAACCAAAATTTATTGTATTAGGGTTTACGTGAAGTATAATTGCAAATACTGCCCCTCATGCAAGATAGGATTTATTGCACTCTCGTGCAATATAGAATACGTGTATTGCACTCATCACCTAGTGCAAGAACGGTATAAAATTGTATTGCACCCACCACTAAGTGCAAGCACGGTGCAGTAAAACATGTATTGCACTCACCACTAAGTGCAAGAACGGTGTCCGAGAATGAGGCCAGCTCAACGATGTTTTCGCCCTTAATATCGCCCTCAACGCGTCGCAACGCACCCGTGTTGTCATAATGACCTTGACCTAAACATAAAAACAAAACACGGATATGTGAAAAAGTTGTTCAAAATGTATTTCACTCTATCAAAAGTGTACGACTGTAAAAATATCAAACGGTCTAAGTGAAAACGAAGTTATGATATTTCATAAAAAATCATCGATATGTTCGATTTTACCGAATTCTGGCTTATCCTTAATGCGCTTGATCGACCTTATAGAGGGTATGACTTTTTGTAGATGCATATCTTTACAAACAAGCACATGTATCTCAATATCACATTTGAATAACTGGTAATCATGGATTCCAAAAGTACTTTTTTTTCAACCCTGTTTAA
>LQRL01093996.1:67578-83825 GCA_001703475.1 Hydroides elegans | reverse complement strand
TGATTGGGGCTAACACCGTGAACTGCAACCGGCCATTAGAATATGGGTACCCCTAATGCCCTACCACAGCCCCCCCCCCCACCCTCAACAACTAGACAATAGGCTTTTCCCGATTTTCCATTATCTCATGTTTAGCCTTGAAACACGCCTTCTCTATTAAAAGTCTGAAGTGAGGCTTAAAACCAAAATATTATGAATACCACCTAGTGTTCTGTCAATAAAATCAATAAACCCAATAAAGAGTTTATAAGATATTTTTATTCGAAATATGACCAACTCATTAATCGTTAGCAACATGTTTTTGAGAATTGTCATGGACAATCTCCTTTATGGTTAGAATCGATTTTCTCGATGCATAAAAAAATCCCTTTCTTTTTCGCCCGGAATCCCTCCAATATTCTCTATACATGCACGTCATATCGTTATGATCGTGCCACAATTAGCTCACATCATGACGTGAAATTATTGACCACGATGCCCCGTCATCAATTATTCAGTGAAACATTGCTGGTAATATCGCAAGTTTCTATAGAATTTGATCCTGATCACGTAACATCTTTTGTACCTTGCATTCATGAGCTGCTCATGTGCCTTTCCGAAGACATAAATACAATTTGCATGTAAAAATGTAGATCATTTAGTATGCATCCGCTACATGTTTGATGCACAAATTAATGGCGTATGAAATCGGCATTAATACCAAATGATTTCATTTCCTAAGTACCCTTCCCCTCTTATATAATGCAAAACATAGTTTTATAATACTCCTCTTCCAATGCTTGGATCTAACATTACCGATATTCGAAAAAAAAAATTGATTTGTCAAAAAAAAACATTTATGCATACATTTAGTTGAGCTTTGGTTAATAACTATTTTTATCGACAAATATTTAATCGTGACGATGACGCGGGTATAGTTATATTTGCTAAAGATTTATCTACAAAGAAAAAAATATTATGTATATTTTTCCTATTTACTGAGATGATTTTTGCCATGAAACAATAGAAAACTAAAGAAAAGTCGCACTTGTAAAACAAACCATAAAAAGGATTTTCAAAAGCATAAAGACACCTTTTTTATCGCGAAATGCTATGAACCTAGTTTCAAAGAGAGGCAACAAAGAAAATCTGGGCCAGTCATGATCGATTCTAAAATAGCTCCTTTTTCATTTTAAATGAGTTGTCCTTATCTTATTTTATACTATCGGCGAAAAGACCCCCCAACCCCGGCAAAAATCCCCTCGCTATTATAACGATAGGTATATATTGAAATACTTTTTATTTTGGAAAATGCTCGAAAAAAGCTTCCCGTATAGCCAGGCTCTAACTCGGGAACAATTGCGAGAAGCGATTGTATTTTTATATAGGTGCCTTGAAAAAAAATCACGCACTTCACTTTTATCATTGCTGGTATTCAGTCATAGTACCATATCTACAAACAAGCTTTATTACAGTTATAAAATAATATTTTTAAAAACATCCAGCCAGTAATCAATATATATGTGGCAGCGAAACATTGATTTAAGCGAAACTATAGTTTCGCTAGCGAAAGATTAATTTCTCTGGTGATGTCCGAAAAAATAGTATGTTAAAGATACTTAAACAGTCATAACTTGGGGTAAGACCTTAAATAATTGTATTTCATGTATCTTTTGATCCAATCATGTGTATTAGTGACAGAAAACACACTACCGGAGAGGATTATCCGTGAGTTGAGTCATGAACTGAACTTCGGATTAATCGGCTTATTTCAATTACATCATTGAGTAGAACTCCATAAAAAGCCTTTAGTAAATTGGTTAGGTGACCTATGAATATATTGCTGTACATTTGTATAAGATAAACTGTGATAAAAAGCATACTAAATAATATTACGACACATAATATTAACATAATTCGAAAAATTAATGTTTCGCTAGCGAAATTAAAGTTTCGCTGAAAATTAAAGTTTCGCTGCGACATATACAAATACAAGTACATGTATATGTTTTTTATCATTGCTTCTCATTTGCCACTTAGTATGTTTATAAATTAGAACAGATATGTTTTTTAGGCTAAAAAGGATTTTGAATTTGCTAAAGCGATAAACTGTACCTATTGACATAATGTTATTGCTCTAAATGTATGAAATATCAATTGAGTGTTTTTAATTCAATAAAAAATATCGTATAACCGTGACATGCTCTTATTGTATTATTTGAACATAGAGCAGGTGGTCATTTCAACCGCATCCCTTTAAGTGCGACTTGACTCTTATTTGATATTGATGCCATATGTTTTTCTTGTTCAAATCAATAAAAGAGATTATTTCAAAAAGCTATAGCGTTGAGAAAAACAGCCTTCACGATAGCTTCAAATGTTGATTATATGAGACTTTTATATTGGTATGACTTCCTTGAAGTGGTAAATATGAGTCACAATTTTGATATCTTGTGTTTGTATTTTGATATTCATAAACTAGTTGATGTGTACAATTAATGATATTTTTGCATTTCCTCTACAAATAACTGTCCTTAAATGCATAAATGAAGACAAATTTTTAGATTATGATTATAAGAACAAAGAATATACACACCAATTGAGATGTTATGTGGAGAACCTTTGCATGTTATTATCCAGATAAATATAATGATGTTTAAAATTATAATAGCTTTCATCTTTAGCAAACATTTTATATTACTACCATGAAATGTCTACTTTAACATTTTGATTATCCTTCATTTAATTATCCACCGATATTTTTCCGATAAATTTGTGAATACAACCACGTCATGTTATCCTTCATATTTAATTGCTAACATTTTGACTCCTGTCTGTTTGGCCATTAAACAGACCAAGCCTGTAATCGATAGTTTATTTCCGTGATAAAACGGCAACATTAATGGTAAGTAACCCAAGGCATCTTTTCAACATAAACACATGTCACATAACCAGTGGCTATATGGGCTTTTACTGCCTTCCATTATCCCGGGTTTTATTGGTTATTATTAGCGTCATAAGCGACCGCCAGTTATATATTGTCATACACGGCGCGACTAATAATAATGCCCCTGAGAAGATGGGGACGATTAATGACGAATATATAACTGGAATTTATTGGATTTATATGTTGCTTTTATGGAACATCTATTTTGGTTCCATAAATATTTATTTCATTCAACATTTTGATATTCTACATCCGTACTGTAATAACTTATCCGTCTAAATACGCTCTACAAATATCATGATATGCATTTTGCAATCAAATTCGCGGTGTTATTCTATATCTTTAACATAAAACGGTTATTTATGCTATCCAAGTTATAATACGACACTTTCTAAAATGTGAAATCACAAAAAATCGTGATACATATGATTGTATATTGATGTTTCGCATTTCATTTCATTCCTGAAGTCAATGTTTCACCAAACTGAAGCGGAATGACCATACTAATCAAAATATCCCTGAGGGTGTGGGTTTGTTTAGTTTATTGATCAGAGGCTTTGTGCATCTTCCGTTCCCCATCAATAAACTGCCTTTTGCTTTGCTCTATCGATGCATTTCATTTGCTCGTAGATCAATTATGCTCAAGCTTATATTAAATGAATACTCGGCGCAAAACACTTTAATGGACAAAACTATAAAAATCAAATGAAATACAAGCTTATTAAAAGTTGCAATCTGTATATATTATACTTTATTCAGACAATAAGTACAGTAAGACAATAGTAAGTCACCATTTGACAACATACAGGACATAAAGTCCAATGCCAAAATGCCAAATAAAAAGTTAATATATACATATTTATATGCAACGTACGATAAACTTATTGTTTTAGATTTTAAAAACTCTTAATGTTTAGTTGTTAGAGCACAATATAAAATAGATGCCCGAGGACTTTTTGTCATTTGTTGGTGGAAATTGGTGGAATTTCATCGGCTGACTATTCGGTTGGCCTTTATGACCGGAACTCGATTGAAATCAATATATATTATTGCCAAATTCTTGTTTCACAAGGGTATAGTAATGTATTATCATGTTAACATATTTAGACTAAAAGTACATTTCAATTTTTTTTGAAATTACGTATTTCGAATTACTTAATACACGAAAGGCAAATATGGTACGTAAACGAGTATACTAAGGTTTCCCCGAAAACAATTTGACACGTATTGAGAAACTTCGACTGTGTAGTACCAGTTGCAATTTTACTAATGAAAAGATATCATTTTCCCGAATAAAAGAATGCAATCAACAACAAGGGTAAGTAACTGATGTATTCAAATTATTTGCTGTTGAATGGATATTACACTTACAATACAAATACAATTCCAATAACATACTTAAACAATTTCTATGATATTGCTGAGTTTCTATTTAGGCACAATCGTTTTACTTAATGTGCACTTGGTCCTGTACGATCAAACAAACAGGGGTACGGCAAGCTTTAGCTTCTGGTACAGCATTTCTCTGCATACGTGTTGCTTCTGAATCATATTAAAATACAATCGCAAACTTGGATAATTATCGAACGAGCAAGGTGTCATACACAGGAATTTTCTCAGTATGGTTAAAAAACGGAGTATATTATTCAACCTAAGTAACAAATATTCTAATAAAACATTGTTTTCAAAACAATGACCACACATTACCTTTTATCAGCGTAAAGGAGTTTCTGGTCGAACAATAGGGCTTCAAAACATCAGGCACATCTTCATTTGATTCAATTTGTTTACCCGACACATATCGGAGTGAGTCGGGTTCCTCAACTAACTTACCCTAGAAATATTATCATAACAGTCATACTGAACATAAATGAGTTATATTTCCGTGCACGATTATTTCTCTACAGTTGTATCAATAGTTTGGTTAGGTATATCGTTGCAGGTGTAACGACAGGTAAATGACATGATTTCCGAAATGGTTTATATTTGTTCGTATAATATTTAGGTAAAGCGGCATTTTAATAGCGTATGATAAAATACATCGCTATGTACTTTGCTGTTGACGTTTTATGACAAAGTTTGTGCTAATTTAGTGCATTATGATAAAAATATGATTTTGCGGTGACAATACAAATAATTTTTATAAACATTATTTTTAAATGTTTATTCACGTGGCTTCTGAGCAACATGTAACTACCTGTGTTTCTCTCAAAATCTCCAAATCGCTTGCAAATGAGAAAGATCCATCTTCCATATCCGCAAAGAAGCAAGTGTCCTTCACACTTATATACAGGCCGATATAATTCTATAAAAACATATGCAAATTAGTATAACAACATTTGGAAGGAATAGAGACATATAAGCTTTAATTTAATAATTGAGAAAACATCATAACAATACATAGAATATCAAAATAACATAAAAGCATTAAAAAATGACATATATTATCGTTATCAATTTCTTAATATTTTAACCATGAATTTATAAACGTGAAAAATATATCACACCCTTCCATAGTCGATTGCCATCAGATACTCGATGTAGTTGTTGTCTTCATCAAAAATGATAACGAATTCTGTTTTCTTTTGCAGATCAACATTCGTTCTCTCTTGAATAATGTTTTGATCCACTCGAATAAATGATTCGAAAATTTCCTTTAACATAGAAAAAAATGTATTTATGGTCAAATTAAATATTATTTATTATGATAATATAAACTTCATGAAAGATATATGAGTTCATTTTTACTTTATATATTAAGCATATCACTTACAATGCAAAAAGTAAGGTTTGATGATGGGGTCTAAAAATGTGAAAATATGTTACCAAGAATCATAACATGATCAAACTATATTCTATTTATGCATGTGACAAACAGTTAACACCACTTTTGAGTAAACCACTGAAACGAACAAACGAAATATTCGATAAAAATAGCCGAACAATGTGATACCAATACACGAACATATCGGAGCAAAAAAGCGAATTAGCAAATAATAACTCGTTGATTTTTACGAAAATTGATCCGGAGAATGTATTAACAAATATACGAATAAACATACAAACGAGTTGAATAAACATGGATTGTAAATTATTAAACACTTCATGTATTCAATAATTTGTAATAAGACATTTAAAAGAGTATCTGTTTTGAATCCATTAACGAATAACGTGTGAACTGGAGAATAACTACGAGTATGAAAAAATAACAGTCCACAAACACTATGCAAATTTGTTCCATTCAATGGCAACAATTAAATGCAAAGGAGTTATGCTAAATAACAATGAGTTTATACATATTTATGGATGGAGCGTTCTTTATTTCATATGACTCAATTCAATGTACACACACATGTGTGACAAAGTCAACGAACAGTCTGTACATAAACGGAAATGGATACACATAGGCCATATCTGTCAGGATAAAGACATGAATCTTCTATATTTTTCTACATGTGAATAACTTTCATTGTTGTTTATCTGTACTTTGTGGACCATATCAGTTTAGTGTAAACAAAGATGTTTCTAGATTGTATTCTTGTACGTGCTAGAATGTTATTTTATGTTCTGGAATATCTTCTAGATTAGAATGACACTTTCTAGAATATTATCGAATCGTGTAGTTCGTAAGTGTCGAATAATTGGAATGATATAGAATGTTCTTTTTGTTCCATAAGTTTATGGAATGTTCTAGAATGCATGTAAAATAGTATAAATTAGGCTCGAGATTCAGTGCTCGTCAGATGCGGATTGGTGATAACAAGAAGTGAAGATATTGGAAATAATAAAGTAGGTTGAATATAGCGGCGTTTTATTCGGACTCACAAACAAGTTATTGTACCACGAGGGTAGTTCCACAACACCAAGGTGCAGTATTGGGCAGAACTAGTCAGCTGTTTCTTGACAATATCATTGGGTCACCATTCTTAGTAGATTATTCAATTGCAAAAAAATTCATCCAAACCATAATATTCGGCTAGAACCAAATCTATACGTGACAATTAACGAATAAACAGACAACGAGTAAACAATAATCTAAACAAATACACCAACATTTTGATTTTTGAAAAAAAAATAGAACCCGATAATAAAATTATGTTTGTTTAATATCACTTTTTATTTACTTATCCTTCAATAAATCATGTGGTTAAATTATAAAAATAAAAATTTACCTCATTGTTGGACGAGTCGTAAACATCTGCTGGATTTTGTTCACATCTATCTTCTTTTTTATGGTATGATATAGCTATAGATGATATGACAACCGAAGCAGAAAAAATCAAAACTACCACAAAAATAATCGTATAACGATTTTGACAGCGGCTCTACAAACACATATTAATATACCTCATCAAATATAAGTTATGTACTTGGATGTATGCACACAGATAATATTTTTGCATAGCAAATATAACAAACGATTAAAAGTGACATTTTCGATGAAGTTGTTATACATTGTTCTATTAGATGCATATGTCAAATGCATATGTTGACGTAAAATCAAAATTGTTTATGTTTATTCAGCTTTGTCCTTCTTTAACATAACTTTGTGACTTGCCAATGATACCTTTATTAAACACGAAGGATATACTTATTTAGTAGGTCATCGTTAGATTACATTTATGGGCTCTCATCAATCATTTGTTTACATTATATTAGGTCAGGAATTTCGGAAATTTAGCTAACTATATTGATATCTTACCTTAGCAAATTGTTTGATATTTTCTGCCATTTGTGGTGTTGCTGCAGCATCAGTATCCATATTAAAGCAGTGTGTGTTACACAATGAAATATATTCCCTATTTAAATTGAATGAAATCTTATTCTTTTTTTTTGCATAATGATAAATTCAGTAATTACAATGTCTGAGACATTGGATTTTCCCAAGAAATGAATATAGGTTTTTTATAGAGCCCTCAATAAATTATTTATTTAGTGCATTTTTATCATTTCATTAAAAATGTATGTAAATGTTATTTATTGTATTATACTGCGCCTATAATTAACGTGTCAGCTTGACAAATACTAGCATAAATTAGTCTTTTTTGTGTTGGTTTGGTCTAAACACATGAATCAAATGTCTAGCGTTGTCACCTATACATAGAAATTCATATATCATGATATACTGTTACTAGGCGAAATTATTTGACAGATAACAAATGTTACATATACAAAACAAACATATGAGAACAGTTGTCCTTTCTAACATCTTAACATGACATTTTTTATGATGGCACACTTTATCATGTAAGTATATTTTTCAGCTTTTGAAAAATATTGATATAAGAATGAAAGTTTGGAGGCAAAATCACATGTTTAAATATATTCAGCTCCCACAATAAAAATTTCGCACGATAATCTGCCATGATGACTATTGAAATTTAAATTAATTAAAAAATGACATTCTTTAACTAGTATTTTTACCTGCCTATTCAATTGTATGTCGTATATATTATTATGTTTTGCAATAATCGATATCGCAGACTAATTTGAATATTTAAATTAACATTTTTGTAGCCGTGCCTGTTTCTACCATAAAATGTAAAAAATTTAAAGCGCTCGTAAACAACAACTTGTTTAGACATTGTAATTGATACGATGTATCACATAATATCTTACCTATAAACAAGCTTTTAGTCATATTTTAAAATTGTTTTCATACCGAAGTGATCAGTTATCTAAACATAGCTAAAATTTCGACTTGGACGAGATCGATTAGTGTTTAGTCATCCACTCAATGTTTTCAAGGAGAATTGTGTGTGTGTTTTCAAGCAAGGAACGAACTCTACATAAATAATTAAACTCTGCTTGCCTATATTTGGTATAACATAAAATAATTGCGTTTTTCTGATTATAAAATTGATATCACTGTTTTTCTAGACATTGCTTTATTACATAAACTTTGCGTTTTATAACATAGCATCAAATCATAAGTTGTTCTTCTAAAGTAAATATTGTAGCAGCTTTCATGCGTATAACATAAAATGCAAATATCAAATGATCTTTTAGCCAATTTTAACAGCTTCATAGATCAATGTTTGAGTTTCAACATCTTGTAATTGACAATCATTGCAATAGAGGCCATTCGTTTTGACGTATTTAGTCGTTTTAAAACATTAAATTTATAACTGCAAACATTCTTTTGAATGTACAAAAACATATCCAACAATAAATAGTGAGGTCAAAATATATTTTTGCAATAAATTTGATGAATTTGCAGAATATGATCTTGCAATGTATAATTATTTATGAATATATCAACTAAAATATAGATATATATGACGTATAACACAGGGAAAAAGAACTAATTATCAAAATTTGAAATACAAAACAAATAATAAATGAATGATCGTCTAGATGTTACTTCTAAGTTAAAATGAACGTTATTTGATATTATTATTTATATATTTTTCTAATACAACCTCAACCCTTATGCACTTATAGATATGAACTTCATTTCTTTTAAGAAAAATCATCATTACATTGTTTATGAAAACGAGTTCTACCCGACCAATATATTTATGATATTTTTTTTTCTTACGATTTTTCACTTACTTGCACTCAAACTTAGTCAAGATAAACCTATTCTACTTTAATTTTTCTAATGCTGCTACATGTTATCGATAAAATAGGTATAGTCAAATCTTATTCGACACTTTATGTATCATATAGAAATTGAATCAAGAACTATTTAACTCCAAAATTGATATCATGTGAAGACAAATATAATGTTTTCAAGATTGGGGCACAATTTAAAATGAATGTCAATGGATGTTATGACCTATATATTTGTAATGATGTAATATCTTATAAGGGTGTGCATACGGAATTAATAATGTTAAGACTGAAGAAATGGTAGCGTTTGTTTCAGAACTCATACAACTCTTTACTCGTAAGTGTATTAAGAGGATTGATGATGTGTGTCTTGCAAATTTTATATTTTCCCCGGTGTCTAATATCTAGTGAAGTTTAACAAAGTGATTCATTGACATATTAATTTGGTTTATGGCAGTTTATCGTTAACCAGATACTTAATTAGGTTGGTTTAATGTGTTTAACAAAATATTACTCATTTTACATTTTTAAAAATGAATACACTCAAAAAGTTAGATATATTTATTATCATCAATTCATATATTCTTTATAAAATGTATAAATTGTAGCTTAAATTCTGAACTATCAGCTTATCTGAACATGTGAAATATATTTTCTTCCAAGCGATAACCAATTACAACCCAGTTAGTTGTTATCTTAATCGCTACAAATATGTTTTTATCTAAAATTTATTAACATAACTCATTGTAAATATACAATATACACAATAAAAGTTAGTTGCAAAATTAGGTGTTACACGAAAACAAAATGAAATGATTTATTCAATACAACATTATATTGCCAATGATAAAAGGGCACATTTAAAACAAGATTACATAAAAATCATGTTTATCTTAAATATTTGACAAAATAACATAGTTTCACAAAAAGTTATGCACTTTAAATCTAGTTAACCCTGTACTAGATATAATTGTTATGCTAGGTGTCTTTTTTATTCATTGCAAAATGTGAAAATGTGAATATTGATGTTTTCACTTTATGCCGTAATATACCCAAAATCATCACAATTTACAGATATACATATCGCTTACTGAGTTTTAAAATGCAATTGTACACAACAATAAATTGATTCTCCATTTAATATAAGAATGAAATGGTTAACAGTATTGGTAATCAAATAACACAAAAGTTTAGAATTTCGATTAACGACACCTAATCAGGATCGCCAAATTTACCCCATTCACATTGAAAGTAAGATAAGTGTTGTCAAGACAGCAGGGACGATTGACGATCGGCATAATCCGAGGATAAGTTCAAAAACTGGGTTACGACGTTTGCGCGAAAATTATAATCGACTACAAAGAGCCTTCGTTGATACCGTAAGTGAAAACGGAACACAGCGCTTACAACTCAAATGGATCTTAAACTACACCGTGGCATCCTGGTCTAATAAAAAATGAATCGATGTCGTAACTCGCGCCTTCTACTGTACAAAAATTACGCTCGACAGCGGGTATACCGCAAACTGGGAGAGCGATAACAATACCCCTTCGCCCATCAGATTGATGGTTCGCATACCTCAGTATTATATCAAATTACTGATTACGTCGATGCCAAGACGTTTATGCTTAAAGAGCGACGTATGTAATACCCATACACGCCACACGTAATGGTTTAGAGACTAGAAATCTGAAAATGCCGGAGTGTGTGATATAATGTCAATTTATGACAAACTTATCTTTAACACGCAATGCAATTCTTTACGAATTTTGTAGACACATAAGAACATCTTGTGTGAAAATGTAAATAAAATACATCCAATATTATTTTTTATATCATTTTTTACTTTTAATTGTGCAGAACTTTTGTCCTCATATATAAATATGTGAATCAATTTTAATTTTGATAATAAACTAGATGTTGATGATAACTCTTTTTACTTTTACGGATTTTACTTTCATCTAAACCTCACATTTTCAGTGAACACAACATTGAAAACACGATTTTATTCGTTATAACTATAATGTATATATATGATCAATATATACTATTCTAATGACCGAACCAAATAATTTAATTGCCTCTTAATGATAAGAAAACTTATCTTCCCAAACGAAAGCCGTTTATTATGTTTTTAACTAAAAAAATCAGGATTACGATCGGCTAAAACTTTATTTTCTGCTGTTCATTTACACTTTATGAAGCTAAAACGTGTATCATCTGGTTAAACTATCGTGAATGGATTATTCTAAGGAATGGTTTGATAATCTGCGACTTTGCACTTCACGCCGTATAGCAACGGCATCTACAGCACCATACTATAATAATATAGCTTTGCCGCTTAATTCGTTCATCATCTAAACAAAAAAACATGTGTTATTAGTTATATTTAGAAATATTTCACATATCAGTTTAAAGATAGCTTTTAAAGTATCAATTTTATGTTTGGAGAAGTAGTAACATTAATTTGAAATAAATTGAGCGATGTTTTAATTTTTAAAATAGTTCAAATGCTAAATGTCGCATTCAGCACAAGGCAGATAATATTAGTGCTCGGTTAAGATTGATCAGGGATTGAATATTATTGTCAAAAGTTTTCGTTTAATGTTTTCAATGTCAAATGATTTATCTTGGTCTCATCTTTTTGAAGGTTTAGATGTATTGACCATATTACAATATTGATATGATAATATTATACATTTAACGTTTTTTGCTCAATAAATTCCAATAAATTCCAAGTATTTGAACAATGAACATGGTTACGTGGTTAAGAACATGGTTAAGTCAAAATATGAAAGCAGATTAATTTGTATTGATATATTCAATATGAACATTACCGCATGCTGATACACTTTTAATTTTTCTCATTGATGCCATGTGTTCATTTTTCTTGGTTTAGCTTAGTAGCATATTCTTAACAATATTGGTTTAATATGTTAGTTATATATTGATACATCGCTTTACCTTTCTGCAGTTTGAATGAGTTAATCATCGAGCAATATGGTCTCAATGCATCCGGAATCATGTCCATTGATTGCAAACGACTTCCAACTGTATACCTGTATGTTTCCGGTTGCTCGATTAGTTGTCCCTGTAAATGATATTTGATGTGTAAAGTTTCATAATGTTTTTGGGGACAAAATTTAAAAAAGGAAATCATTTCCATTCTGTACTATGCTGTATTGATAATCAATAAAAAATATTCTAATAGAAAACAAGTGCCGCTAATACATTTTGAAAATATTTAAATATTATTTTCGTCAAGTAGTATTTTCGCTGAATTTATAGCAATATATATATATATGTATATATATATGTGTGTGTATAAATAATCGCAAAAATGTTTTTTTTGTCAAATTACATAAAATTCGCATGTCATGATTAAGCTTGTCTGAACAGTTTTCTACCTGTTCCCTTCTAAGAAGCTCTATATCATTTGCAAACGATGGAAACGTATCATCCTGGTCAGCAAAGTAACACATGTCTCTATCGCTGCTGTATATTCCGGTTATGTTCTGCAATAACATACCTCATAAACAGTATATGACGTTTAGAATATAAAATAGAATATGTTTTTAAAGATTATGTATAGCTTGATAATGTTTATTAAGTTCTAGTTACAAACAGTCTTATCTTGTTAAACAAGTTTAAACATGCAGCAAATACTTACACGCCCATGATCGATTGCCATCAGGTCCTTGATGAACTTAGTGGTAGGATCAAAGATGATGACAAATTCGGTCTGGCTCTGTTCATTGACATAGATCCTTTCGTGAACTATAGATCCATTGATCTTGATGTCCACCTCGAATTGTTCCTTGAATGTTAAAAGTAAAATGAAGTTTACTTCATTACTATCATTTACAATCATTCGTTGTGTTACAAAATTACAAGTTCGAGTAAAGTCTCACTATATCAGTAATATTTAACTATTACAAATGCATTTAATTACATTCATGCAAACATAATTCTATTGAGATGGTGTCAATATATATTTGATATTACCTCGTTAAATGACGAGTCAATTTTATCATCGGCTTCGTTATTCTGTAGATGTTCGATACATAGCGAAGCTAGAATTGCAAATCCAATAAACGCCAGGACTAATATGAGCACAGATGCAGCAAGTATAACAACTATACGAGCAGAGTTTGAATCCTTAAATGATAAACAACGTGTTTATAATAATAACATTTATAGATTGTGCCATGTGATGAGATAAGGTCGCTGATTCTTATGAAAATATGCCTAGATTGTGTTTTCGTTATGCACATTTAACGTAATATAGAGTAGTGGGTATGCTGTAATTGTTCAAATTAAATTTACATGTATTCTCGGAGACCGCGCATGCAGGGACCTAGTGAATGCAAAGGGCATGTGAAGGAAATGCGAATGCACCACACGATTTCCGAACTTAAATAATCACTATTGCCAACAGGTAGTCATTTTTCCTTTGGCTTGTTTGGACTAAACTTGTCTTTGTCTGTTTTATATAAAATTTATCTATATGGGTTCGACAATACTGTAAACTTCTAATTTAACCATATGAATACGATATTATTTACATTTGCGATAGAAAGAGTATGTTACCTTTTTGAGACCAACGGGAATAGTTTTGTGGTCCATGGTGTTTGAATCTGTGAAATGAAAAAAAAATATATATTTTTCACCTTTTTTGCTCACAATAGTATATTTATTCTTTATAAATTAGTGTATAACATCAAATTCCTTTTTAGCTGTACCAGAACTATTCGTATATTGGTATTTTCATGAAAAAAATAATCAAGTTATATTTGATTTTGAAGCCATATAAAATTATTCGAATATTAGTTACTAATTGTCCAATACCTTTATTTACAGCGTTGTTGCTCTGAATATGAGTGGTCAGAATTAGGTAAAAGCTTATTATATACGGGATCGACATTTATAAAAAAAAATACAACCAAAAATTCCGAAACTTCCATATCTTATTTTTCTGAAGGATATAGATGTGTCTACTAGAAACTCACATACTTCATATTTTTTATTAAAATAATTTACATCTTCAAATTCCATAGTTTTACATATTTAACTGTGTAAACATACATATTTTATATTATTCTTACGTTTAAGTCTTAGTGTGTGATTGATACCGTCTAGTCTTTATAAATGAGGTTGTGTTGTAATTTTCAAACGGATATTTATGTGTCTGCTTTAAGCTAACACATTTCAATTTATATTTTCCCATGTATTTCGAGATATATTAATGTGTCTAACAAAACTCATCTTTTGTTTTCGTAGAAGAGTCAAATGTATGATTGATACCATTTTATCAAATAAATGCAGTTCAATGTTAGATAGTTTATGATTAGAAATTATATTGACTTTAACTAATTTAACAGCAAAAAAATCTCATTTATAATCCATTGTGGGGATCTTTATTTTCAAATATAGGCTGGCTTGTTAAAAATGTGTTTGAATGCATACATGTTTGTCGGTTTGAAATATGATCAAATAAGTTTGAAAGTCCTGGTCACAAATTATTGTGTTGATCTAAATCGCTAACATTTTTCAAAGCAAACGTCTAACCATTCTCTCGTCAATCAATGGTTACACATATATAAAACAGTTTAGGTTTAGGCTTCTATTTACAGCATGAGCACCCAGACAAAAAAGCTATCTTTCATGTTTCAAGTTTCATGTTATGAATATCATTTTATTCAAACCCTTTTAATCTACATTAAACAATTCAAACTTTAAAAAGACCATCCCCGCAAATTAAAGCGTCTCTTCGAAATTTCGAATTAAGAGAGTACCATCAGAAATGTAAAACGAATATTTCTAATATATCTTTGAAATGCATTCTATAGTTTTTTTTCGGTTATCGGACATGACCCATGAACATTTTTGTGTTTATTTATTGATGTATTTACAGCTTGATACATCTTATGTATATCTAATATCATAGATTTAATGATACCTTGCAGATTTTCCATATTTTGTTTCTGTCGAATATCTTATTAAATTACTTAGCCTGAAATGCTCTTTGTGTTGTTATATGTATTGAAGCAGGAAAAGTTGCTAAATTGATTGACATCACAGTTTTAAGCAGCATTCATATACAAATAGCATATGTTTGATTGATGCCGTATCGTCCGCAATAAATACCGATAAAAAAGTTCAGACAGGAAATATTATCATCATATGTTTCTGCCTCATTTAAGTTAACTTTACGTTTTGAAATACATCTTAGAAATGTGCTTTGTAATATTCGAAAGGCCTTCTAAATGTTGAAATATGTATGGCAAAAATTATTGATTTGAAATTGCAACCAAACTAATAACAATCCTTTAAATATTTTGATAATGATATGATAATGATTTTATTTTGATTGCAACATAGAATGTTGAATTGTGTACATAAAATGAAAACATGCATACATATAACAATGGTATTAAAAATATTATACTAATACTAAATTATGACTAGACTATCACAAAAAAGTCTAATGGCATATGGCACAAAAGAGTTTTGGTATCGCTTGGTACGGCATCTCGGCATTTTAATACTGTTTTGCTTTCTAAAATCATACTTCAAATTATTGGTTTTTGGTGAAATGTCATGTATTTTATCACTTTCTGACTTGATCTTATTGAAAAAACTTTTGCACAGTTTATCTCTTCTATCTTCTAATGTATCTAAATTCAGTTTTGATAGACCATCTGGATAATTACAACCTGGAAAAATAATATGTATCGCTCTCTTTTGAATTGTTTCTATTTGTTGC
>LQRL01093996.1:22852-36094 GCA_001703475.1 Hydroides elegans | reverse complement strand
CTTTTTTTTTTTTTTATTTTTTTTTTTTTTATTTTTTGGGTTTTAGGGTTGAAGGTAGTATGGTTGTTTTATTAGTATCAATCATGATACTCATGTTGTCTTGTGACGTTGCCCTATAATCACATGCCAAATCTTCTCAAATATAACACCGTGAAAAATCTCTCGATTGTGCTATCGAAACTTAATCAGTATTTCATTCCTCACAATTTGTGCCCTGTTGTCCATGAAAACGAAGGGGATAGATTCTCCCAACAGCGCATTGTCGAATAGCCGCCTTTAAACTGAATTATTAAACAGTTCTTTTGTGGAACCCATTGATCAAGACAATACAGGACGAACAATGGAAATCGGATGATCTTGGAAACCAATTTCCATTTCATTCAACGCACTAGATTCGCATCACATGACCCTATGAATTATTTAATTGAAAGTTAAGAACATTGAATGCTTGAATATGAAACCCTTTTGAAAAGTGATAATATGAGCTCAGTGCTTATCTAGCTTTGATAAAGATTATCACTATTAAGACCTAAATACAATCTTATTTTCAACCTAATTCAAAATAAATTGTGGTCTTTGCAAACGAACTGTATAATATTACGATGACGAACGTGTTATATTGTAGGCTCATAGAGTTCATCAGCTTGGTAACCTTATTTTACCAGGTCTTTCAAAGAAACTCAAAATAAAAAGTGTGAACAATAGCACACCATTTTATATGTAATGTAAAATGGACAAACAAAATAGGAAAATGATATTCACGAACCTCGTGTATTACTATTTATTGATGAAAAACTATCAACATATCAAACCATATGGTGATTTGTGACATGTTCTAGTGTCTATGGGCCTAATTACCACAATTATACTTTTTGAAATCTATTCGATTTGCTTGATAATATTGCATCTTGAAGTGGATGTTTTCAATTTCTCAAACCACTGATTAGCAGTCCATTAGGATAATTTACACATTTTTATTTTCAGTTAAGACCGTTTTCATTTTGGCCACAGACGTTCCTTTCTGAGTAAGGATATATGTTAATATATATCTGCGATCTTCATCAACCGATTGCCATGGGACCGAGTAGTTTGAATACACATTTAATCTTTGAATAGCTGTTAAATCTCCATGGATATAGAACTGTATGTACTAAAGGGGGGGGGGGTAATGCACCATTTGAAAGTCACATTAATCCCTAATTCAAAGGGATAATAGTCCTAACTATCGAATCCCATGATGCAATGTACTCCCATGAATTCTAAGAAAAAGCAAGAATTGCCCTGATTGGGTTCCCATCATTTTCGGGCTTCAACTAAGACACATGCGCCGTAGAAAGAATTTGGAATCAGTCGGATTGTTGCTTCCAAGCAAACAAAAAACCCTAAAACGCTTATTAGGACGGAAATAAAACGTAATTATGTGTAAAAAAACGTTGTTTTTTGTAACGTGAATAAAACGCAATTAGGCGCAAAAACGTTTTTATAACCTGAAAAAAAAACGTTCTCTGTTTACTGGGTATTTCTAGGTTCCCATCGTGAGGAGCACCCCACGAGGTGTCCTAAAAAAGGTGTTCCTTTTCAACATTGATCTATCTGATAACTTTCGAAAATTGTCGCCTATAACACGAATTTAACAAACACCTTTTTCAATAATTTTCCGTTTTTTATTTACATTTGTCATACAATTGGTTCCCCTCCAGGTTATAGCTATCTAGAGTTCGAAATAAGGTTATCTACAAAAATATGAACACCATTCTTTTTAGAACAACGATTTTATAGGTTTGAGTATTTATTGTATATTTCAATGTTTCAAGTAGTTCAATTCTCAAATCAATTCTTTTTTAAATTATGTCGTGGGTGCCCTTCCATCGTGGGATTGAAATAATAATTCAAATATTATAAGTTCGTAGTGTTCGCGCTTAATAATTTTGAGTATAACAGCTAAGAAGATTCGCCTTGGCACGTAGACACAACGTTACCACTGGTTACACTAGTATTTCGATATCTTAGAACGTAAGAATCGGATCGGTAAGTCCATCGGATTCCATGTTTTTGTGTCCTCTGATGATGGATTTGGTCCTACAAATATTTGATATCTCACAAAATATTGCCCTCATTAGTTGAACTAAAATTGTACTATAAAGAATTATTGATTTATATTTAAACAATAATTCCCTTTCATCTTGAACTATGGTCTACAGATGGAAAAGACACACAAATAGTTACTGTACTAATAACTGGTTCTAATAACTGGTTTACAGCTAACCTATTCAACTTCCACAAATATTGTTCTCATCGCTCATTCACAATATTTGCTTTATTGCTGTAAATGGCAAGGGAGGTGCGAAGTTTCTTCTTAGAGGTTACGGGAATAGATATGTAAATGTAGAATCTAGTCATATTTTAATTATTTATGTAAAGAGTAATCCATGCCTCTAAGCATTCAAAAACATTAAACTGTGTAATTTGTAAGATGAAATACGTCATCATATCATGCAATCAATTAATGGGGCAAGGTATGATCTGTAACTATGTGGAGTGTGAAAGCAGCATTGATAACACGTTATACATTCTTGTTCGCAATCGCACAAATATGCAATCGAATGCAAAAGTAACAGAATACAATCTTATTCATTGTTCATTAATACTTGATAATCAGTTATAAGACATACAGTAGATTATGTGTGTAACTGGTCTCACTTCAAGGCAAGTGCTTCTTTATGGAACAACCCTGTAAGAAACGAGGGGCACTCAACGATTTATTCGGGTAAATGTTTATTCTTGTAGCAGCTCTTCCTTGCTTGCAACTTTTTCAGAACAGAACAAAGACTTTTTTTCGAAACGATTAATTTGCTCAAGGATTATGTTTGTAAGTACATAAACCAATACACCTATATCTAAATTTAGACTCTATAAACGAATCTGTGAAAGAATAACCTCATTCACATTTGATTTCTTGAAATCTTTATTCTGGTAGGAGATTATAAATTTGCTTGCAATAGCTTTTCTGCGTTTCTTGCTTGGAACTTCAGAATAAACATTTTGATGAATATAAGAAAAAATGAATCGTTGAGTGCCCTCGGGAAACGACTGCCTTTAAGTAAGAGTATTTAGAATATAATCTGCTGTATGTATTGAGACATAAATTCTACTGCAGATGGGGAAGATGTTAAGCAAATGTTCCTACAATACCATACTTCTTACACACTCTTTATTATAAAAAAAGTGCTTAAACAGTTTGCCAGGGACGTTGAATGTGTTTGATCGAAGTCCATTACAAGTTCCTTTACAGTTATTCGTCATCTGGATTTGTGCCTGCAACGCGTCTGTTAAACTTGTATGCTCTTACATTCCTTTTTTTTTTGTAATTTTGCCACATACATTTACTTATGCCTAAACCAGGCAGAGAAGCTGTAGGGAAAGTAGGTAAATTGATACGTAAAAGAGCACCCCGAAATGAACAAAGAAACTAGTAAGTGGCCCCCACCAATATGGTATCTTATCCGAGCAAACTTCGAAAGCGGGGATTTGAAAGAGAATCTCAAATTTAAATGCGAAATAGTATACTTAAAATATATTTACAATTGGGTATCCGGTCAAAATGTCGACGGTCAAAATGTTGACAATTTTGGCAACATAGGTCAAAATCTCGACGGTCAAAATGTCGACGGTAAAAAAAAAACATAACAAACATAAATAAAACACAACCCTATATTTCTCAATTCATTCACACTATCGACATTAATATGTATTCAATCGATACATATTCCGAACACTATTTACAATATGCATTTTCTTTTCTCTGCGCAATTGTTAGCAGAAATGAACCATTAATCTAGATACTCAATATTTTGCAACCTTTACCGTTCTGAATCTGAACTTGCACATACGTAGACTACATTAAACGTTAATTCACATACAAAATTTGTTAGATAAAGAAAACTAATGATCAGGTGACACATTTAAATACAATTCAGCAATAAATTGATACCCTTAGCTACGAGTCCGACACATCAAAAGATGTTTCACATATCAGCCATCCATATTCACGGCGTTGACTGGTTACTGTGAGGTTATTGGTAACGGACAACCATTTATGAAATACAAGTGACAATAATATTGTTTTATTAAATAACAAATTGTAGAATGTTTTTTTTTACCTTCGACATTTTGACCTATGTTGCCAAAATTGTCGACATTTTGACCGTCGACATTTTGACCGTCGACATTTTGACCTTGATTCTTACAATTGACATAATTGGAAAAAGGCTAAAAGCATAAACAAGGTATTCAAGACATTTACCGGACAATATTTACTGTCATGTATTTTTTCAAAGCTTAAAAATGTTATTTGTCAAGAAACAACATAAAGGTTAAAAACAACATAGGACCCGTTCTGTGAATAGAAATCGAATAAAAAATTAACATGTTTACCAACTTATCGCGTATACTTAAAAATAACCTTTATCATCCAGGAATGGAATAGTACTTACGCTATTTAGCCCTGGGTATGTGTTTTCCAGAGCTCTTCAGAAATGGGTTATGACTTTTGTCATTTTACCATATGAATGAGAATGCAACATCATTCTCTTTATAGATCGAATGCTTTAACATTGTGTTTACAACTTAAGATTATGAACATAATCCAACCGAAGTGACCTGTCTTTTGGACGAAGATTCCGGATGTCCTTTTTCATAAATACGGACAACGACGTGTTAATGAAGTCGTGACATGAAAGGACCTCAAGACTTCTACGTTATTCACCAAAATGAAAACGTATTTTTGACGTCACATATGAAATAGGCGTTGTTTTACGTCCCGTGCCAGGATGATTGCGCCTTTTATGTCCTGAATTTATTACATGAGGATTCTGAATATCAATAGTTGCGCCTTCTGCTATATAGTCCCAGTATTGAAAGACATAAATGTGCGGCATAATATTCCAGACAATTTTGAAATCAATATTTTGCATGAATAGAATACACAACCTTCTCAAGGTTGTATCCAATACCAATTCATACAAAAAAAGATAAATGCTCAATGCCTTCTGGTCATATAAGGAAGCCAGCATCCGGAATACTAATGATGTGCTCCGTTTATTCTATATCAGTTTTATAGTAATTTATGATGTGATGAGTTATTAATTAGTTTTGACTTCTGATGATCAGTTTTGTTTGGAATGCATGGATGCTATTACCTACAAACTGATTGTACAGCCATATACTATTTATATTAAATAAGTTGTATTCAACAAAATATGCATTTCATTGCAATTTAGGAAGCGCAGCGAATAAGTAAGATTCAATAAACTTTTCTGAAAACACTGAAACGGTACAACCTTTCGGTTTAAGATAAAGATAAGTTCACGAGAAAATATAGAAACAGAAAACATCAAAGGGTTAGTCAACTTGTATTTATGACCTACCATTATGATTTTGATGCCACGTAGATTAATTTTATAATGAACCAATGAAACCAGTGCATGTTTTGTCAAATGTCAATATTATTAAAGCTCTGTACAGAATGAAAAGTTCGCGTATCAAATAACACCTTTGTCGCGCATTCATTGCGATAGGGTTTTCGCGCAAACTTAAAATTTCAAATTGACCCTTTCAAATTCAATTCATTTATAATGTATGATAAAAAGTGTACATTTACCAAATATAGGCAAGCTTCATTAAAAAATTACGTCAAAAAACGGATTTTTGTCAAAATTTTTGACTGAAACTTACATGTTTGCCTGCTCAAAATGAGAAGCGCGTTTAAGACAGTCTGAGTGTCCATATCAAGAGTGAAAATAATTTCAATGCAAACAATGGTAAAAAAACCTGACGCCGTTTTTGAATGAAAACATAGTACTTAATCCCCTGTGTTCATCCGTTTTCGCACTAAAATTCATTCTGCGACATGATAGACCTTTCCAATATGCTTAACATTAAAGCTCTGTACAGAATGAAAAGTTCGCGCATCAAACCACAATTTTGTCGCGCAATCATTACACTAAGATTTTCGCGCAAACCTTAAAATTTAAAATTAACCCTAATGTTTCAAAATCGAATCCTTTCTAATGTATGATAAAATGTGTGCCAATAATGGAATATATGCATATTACATTAAAAATAACGTCAAACAATGGATTTTTGTGAATTTTTTGGCTGAAACTTACATGTTTCCTGCTCAAAATGCGAAGCGCTTTTAAGACAGTCCGAGTGTTCATATCAAGAGCGAAAATAATTTTAATCCAAACAATGGTCGAAAAGCCTGTCGCCGTTTTTAAATGAAAACATAGTACTTATATATAATCCCTTGTGTTCATCCGTTTTCGCACTAAATTTTTGCTGCGATTCTATAATCGCCCAATACATTCTGTGACAAAATAAACCTTTCGAAAACATTAAATGGGAGAACCAAATCTGATACCATTATGAATGAAAGTTTAAGGGCGAAAACCGGTGAACACTCATTGTGACTGTTAGCGCATTAAATAGGCGCGATTTTTTTCATTCTGTACAGAGCTTTATGGTCGGTTTATACAATCAGTTGTGATAATATATATAGTGGAGAGCTTTAAGTATGTTAAGATTGATAAAGATGATACAAATGAAGTCCACTGATTTGAAAATAATTCAAAATCGGATCTTTGCCAGGGTTATCAATTTCTTTATTTTATATTCCCTTGGATCTAATTTTGAAAGGTCGTATGCAGATTCGGTAAGCTTAGGTGTCTTTCTAGGTTTTCGATGTCATTTATTTTGTAGACAAAATTTCTAGATTAAACAGAGAATAAATGTTACCCTGGATTCCCCTTTGATCAATGCGTTGCCATAGATACCTGTTTTTACTTTTTTCGCCGATATATTGTTGGTTGTTATGGGCACTATTTTCTTAATGAAGCCAGCACATGTATTTACTTACTCAAACTATAACAGTGTAAAACTTCTTCTGAAAAACTATTTTTTTATCTGCATCGAATAGAACGCATGACGTTGGTCGTGACATTTGAACTGAATAGGTTAATAAATATTTATGTAATGTTGTTAAATCTAACGCCAGCTCATATTGATTCAATGAATAAAACAAACCATCATTGAATTACACAATTAACTATGAAATCCTGGATAAAAGCGTCAACATGGATTTTTCTTAGAATATACTCACTCTCCTTTGAAGAATCGACCTTTGCATGGGGAAGTATGAATTAACACGATAGGATTCTACTTTAATTCACTTTGCAAACATTAATTTTTCATGTAGATGGAAAATGATTGATCAGACTTCCTAGAAGTAATAGGCTAATTTTAAAATAGGTTTATTCAATTCCCCCATTTGATCTAAGATCCATTTTTGTCTTAAGCAAAATTATAATATCTGTTATATTTCTAATGTCAAAAACTTGAAATGGAATAATTCTTATTCATGTTGTAAGCAAGCAATTGATATATAGACACTAATTACAGTAATTATACATATCTGCTTTTGGAAAGACATATTGGTAGTAGAAGGGCACCCCACGACACATTGTTCAAAATGTTGTAAAATCAACATAAAACAGCATTACAATTACAAAGAACAACAAAATAATGGGTTTTGAACATTTGAATTTTGCAAAAAGGTGTTCCTTTTTTCCAAGCCAGCAGAGCTGTTTTTCCTTTTCTAGCCAGCTTGAAACAGTAACGGAACACCTTTTGAGAAAATTGAAATGATGAATATAACCAAATAACGTATCATTTCTTGCAAAATACAGTTTATTAGATAATTGCATAAAGGTTTAATCAATTTCGAATTAATTATTCTCACTACTATTTGTAAAAATTAAGAAATTATAAAAAAAAGTTGTTCCTCAAAATGCTTAAATCTCCAAGCTAGAATGACTTTTCTCAAAATTTCCAAGCTAGCTGGAAATTGGTGGGGAACACATTTTTTGGGGAACAGCTCGTGAAGTGCTCTTCGTAGTAGGGAGACAAATTGGCCCGATCGGGAAGACATATTGGCACGAAAAGTGTAAGAAGACATATTGGCATGGGAAGACGCGCAACATACGGCACGCAACATACGTACAATATTCATTTAGGCCACTCTTATCGAGAGGGTAGACCATGAAAACGTAGGTACAATGTTTCTCATGGCCAAAGCCTTGCCGAAAAGTCTCCTTTAAACTGAATCATTTAACAGTTCTTTTGTGAATCCCATTGATCAAGAGAATACATGGCGAACCATAGCAATCGGATGATCTTGGAAACCAATTTCCATTTCATTCATCGCTCAAGATTCGCATCATGTGACGCTATGAATTATTTAATTGAACGTTTAGACCATTGAATGCTTGAATATGAAGCCCTTTTGAAAAGTGATTATAGGAGCTCAGTGATTATCTAGCTTTGATAAGGATTATTATTGATAAGGCCTGAATACAATGTATAATCGTCAACCTAATACAAAATAAATCTTGGTCATTGCCAGCTCTATATGTTTATGATGACGGAATGTATAAAGGTTTATGGAGTTAAACTGTTTGGTAACCTTGTTTGTCCGTCATTTTAATGAAACTATATGTGATGTATTACTATAGGAACATGACATGCGCGACCTGTTTAAATGCATTTTAATAAAGGTTCTAGTTTGAGTATAAAAATTAAAATTATATCAATGGATTCGAAATTTCGACGATGTTTCTTTGACGTCATTTTCGATAAATTGCATTTTTTCTAATTTGAAATATTACAATTCTACATGATTATCCTGGACCCTTTTTATGGAGAGCTCTTAAGCATTGCAAATGGAACCAGAATGTTTGAATGAATATCATAAAATACCGCCACTGTCGACATTACATATTTGGGTTTGTGGGCTATATAAAAAGTCAAACATTCATCGATTTTGTAAACTCTAGGAGATCTATGGTAGATATACATAAACAGACATGTTGTATATATTTATTCAGAAGACCACCATTTTATTATGTTGTATTCTCCGCTAATGTTATTTATTTGTTTTCCAACACATTAATGTGTTGGTTGATGAATCTGGTATAATGAGCAGAATTTGAAAAAAAAAGAGATTATATTATACAAAAAGGAGGACATACGATACCGAAGGGCGCGTTTCTAACTTCTCTCGCCAAAGGCTAGAAATGCATAAACCATAAACTCTAACCATCAAACGCTAAACGTCAAACGCAATAAACGCGTTATACGCTAACGCTAAAGGATAAGGAGAATGGGAAGTTAGAACCGCGCACCACAGTTTGAATTGAATAATCTAAAACTTTAAAATGAAGTAAAACGCCATCCGTTTTCAGTCAACCGAATTTGTAAGACGTTGGTATATCGGTTGTCATGCAAAGTCATATGTGTAGGTTTCGATACCAATACCAACGTTGGCAATTCAACGGGGGGGGGGGCTTTTCATATAGCCGTGATTATGAATTTTGCTTCTGACGAGGAAGACGAGATGGATTTAGATTCAAAACAATTTTTGAGAGATGGCCCCGTTTGCAATGAGTTGAAGTGTCAATAAATCGACCAAAATATTCAATATTTTCTTTGTATCGACTTTCTTTAATTGGCTTATTCTCATTTTGATATGCGCGAACCTACACAATCCAAGGTATAAATATGTGATTGGTCATGCTCAGTGCTGTTCGATATACATGCCAAACATAACTACAGAATTAAGGGCGGGAAGGGAATAGATGCTCTTATTTACATAGCAATATGTAAAAATAAATTTGTGAAAATCATTTCCTACATATCAGGATATCATTATAAAAATTCTAAGCAAACATATGTAAAACATGTTAGGTATTTCTCCTTCATAACAATTCATTCGTTCAAAAACCAGGTCGGAGCTTTCATGCTGCTATAGTAATTGCAACGTATAAGAAAATGATAATCGCCGATAGACCTGTGTTTTTGTCGCAAATGATATCCTTAAACATCTTGTATATTAAACATTTTTATTTTAAGATATACAAAACTATTAGCCATATGGTGATTTTCGAAATGATCTATTGTTGATAGGCTTAATTACCGCTATTATGATAATTCAAATACATCCATTTTGTTTGATACAGCTGCATTTTCTTATAAGATCTAAACAGACGATGTTC
The DNA here is from genome assembly GCA_001703475.1 of Hydroides elegans. NCBI lineage: Eukaryota > Metazoa > Annelida > Polychaeta > Sabellida > Serpulidae > Hydroides > Hydroides elegans. The sequence goes on along the minus strand of LQRL01093996.1, from coordinate 25,985 downwards.
GTATCAAACCTCAACGTTTTGTCAAATCCATAACATTATTATAAAACGTAAAAGGAGGATGTAGGTTAAAGGTCCGTATTAGTAAAAATCGCTACATAAAAACCGATTATTATTTTTATAACTTTTATCATATTATATGTTTGAATTGAAATGGATGTTTTTAATTTTACTGTTTAACACTTTGTTATAATAATTCACAGAATTATCACCTTAGATGACGTTTCATTTTCTCCACGAAAGTAATATCCACAAAATACGGACATTTTCCCACCATTGTTGCTAAGCAACTTTTAATCATAAACATATAATTAAACATGCATTATATCACTACGTTGAAAAGCCAGGGCTTCAATCATATAATATTTTTTGAATCTCCATGGATATCTGAAAAATGTAATGTACCATTTGAATGTCGTATAATTCCCTAATTCAAAGGGATAATAGTCCTAACTATCGAATCCCATGATGCAATATCTTGGAATTCCAAGAAAAAGCAAGAATTGCCCTGATTGGGTTCTTATCCTGTTGGGGCTTCAACTAAGACACACGCACCGTAGTAAGAATTTGGAATTGGTGGGATTGTTGCTTTTTCTAAGTTCCAATTGTGAGGACCACCCCACGAGGGGTTCTTCTAAAAATGTGTTCCTTTTCATAATCGATCTATCTCTTTCTTTTTTTTTCGATTTTCAGTTGTCATTAAAAGTGTTCCTCTCCAGTTTCTATCCGTCTAGAAGAACGAAATGAATCTTTCTACAAATATATGAACATCTTTTCGAAAAAAAAACGATTTTTCTATGCTTGAGTATTTATTGTATATTTCAATGTTTGAAGTTGTTTAATGCCAAAATCAATCCTTTTTGGATTTTGGTTGTGGGTGCCCTTCAATCGTGGGCTTGAAATAATAATTCAAAAATAATAAGTTCGCAGTGTTCGCGCTTAATAATTCCGAGTATTACAGCTCAGAAGATTCGCCATAGCAGGAAGACACAACGTTAAGGAGTGTTCACGCAAAAAAAATATCCTAAATTTTTGCGTGAACAGAGGAGATAAACTGCTATGTTTTTATACAAATGTGGCTTTCAAAAATATCGGGTTTCGTGTTATTTTTTTTAGCTTTTTCGTTTGCGTGAACACGGCCTTCTAGCATTGCGATATCTTAGAACGTAAGAATCGGATCGGTAAGTCCATCGGATCAAATGTCTTTGTGTCCTTTGATGATGGATTTGATTCTACAAATATTTGATATCTCACAAAACACTGCCCTCGTTAGTTGAACTACAATTGTATTATAAAGAATTATTGATTTATATTTAAACAATAATTCCCTTTCATCTTGGACTATGGTCTACAGATGGAAAAGACACACAAACATTAATTATAACTGCTTAACAGCTAACCTATTCAGCTTCAACAAATATTTTTCTCATTGCACATTCACAATATTTGCTTTATTTCTGTAAATAGCAAGGAGGTGCGAAGTTTCTTCTTAGACTTTAAAGAAATGACTAGTTTACAAAGAAAAATAGATCCATATTTTGTTTATAGATATGCTTGTTTATGTAAAAGTAATCAATGTATCTAAGCGTTTAAAAACGTTACATATGATGTTATATGGTAGACGAAATTATTGTAGTTAACTAATTAAGGAACTTTTTTTCAAAGTTCGGCAAGATAGTCTCAGTGACAGCGTCGATAAATAATTTAGACTAAATGTGAAACTCATATTAATGCATGTGATTAATTCGTGTAAGCAATTATTGCTACACGATGCCTTGAAATACAAAATTGACGAAATAAAAGCTAAAATAGTGTTCGTTAACCATTGATTATAAGTTATAAACCACTCGACAAGATGTCCACGGATTTTGAGCAGACGCCCTTCTTTGGGCCGATATAACAGTTTTCCTGTCTTCATTATTCATTGCGGACATAGACAATACGTTGAAGCGACGACGCGTCCGAGTAGGACGTAAAATGTACGTTCCCCGGACGCCGTTACTTACGAAAAGTTTCATATTGATCCAAAGTGTGTAGTACTCGTAACGTCACGTTGAAATGTGACTTGCAATTGACGACCCTTGCCGCGTTGAAATTAAGGCATAAGTCTAAAAACTCTTACGCTACGGCAGGCGTTTCTATAAGGGTTGTGCCTTAATGGAAACAATTGCCTTGGAGTAAAAGTATTTGAATTCCTATTGTAGATGGCGAATGTTAGCAATGTTCCTACAATGCCATTCATGTATTTTTCACATGATCTTTATTAAAAACATTTACTAGAAACAGTATACCAGGGATGTGAAATCGTTTGATCGAAGTCCATTACAGGGTTTCACATGGTTAATTGTGTATCTGCATTCGTGCCTGCAACATGTCTGGTAAACGTGTATGCTCTAACAATCATTTTCTTGTAATATTGCCCACTACTTATGCCTAAAACAGGCAGATAAACTGCAGGGAAAGTATGTTTTACTTAAAAAGAAACGTAAAAGGACACCCCGAAATGGACAAAAAATAGTTAGTGGCCCCCACCAATAGTATCTTATCCTAGCAAACTTGGAAAGTGGAGATATGAAAGAGAATCTCAAATTCAATTTTGTAATAGTATACTAAAATATATTTATAATTGACATGATTGAAAAAACATAAACAAGGTATTTAAGACATTCGTCTGACAATATTTATTGTCGTGTTTTTTGTTCAAAGCTTAAATATTTGTCGAGAAACTACGATGGCCGAAACGTGACAAACGCAACACAAAATTATCAACACAACGCAAAAACACAAACGCAACACAAAATCATCAACGCATCACAAAAATACAAACCCAACGAAAAAACATCGACGCAACGCATTATAATAAACCAAACAAAACACATCAACCCAACACAAAAACATCGACGCAACGCATTTTGATAAACCCAACACAAAAAAAAACCTAACGCAAAAAACATCGACGCAACGCATATTAATAAACCCAACGCAAAAATACAAGCCCAACGCGAAAACATCGACGCAACGCATTTTAGTAAACCCAACACAAAAAATACAACCCCAACGCAAAAACATCGAGGCAACGCATTTTAATAAACACAACACAAAAAATACAAACTCAACGCAAAAACATCGACGCAAT
>LQRL01093995.1:4117-19975 GCA_001703475.1 Hydroides elegans | reverse complement strand
GTCCGTGACCATGATCTAGGGGTCTAGACACCACACGAACATTTTCGAAATTCTGCAGCTTTTTTGAGGCCGTTTCTATCTAGATTCCTACTACATTAACTAATCAATCAAATAATATTTTCACGAAAAGCTATATGTAATGACCACGCACTGTATGAAATATATAGAACCGCCATACCCTTCGCAATAAAATCAATCATATATCTTTTCGCCGTTTATCTGTTATCAATGGTAATTCGTGTTGTTACGGCTTGAAATATAAAAAAATGTCTTTGATAGATTACTATGTGTAGATATTATCATCGATTCTATTATCCTCTTCCGAGAGTTTGAGGTTATAACATAGTTAGTCCGTAAACACATTTCATGCTCGTAGTATTTCGGGACACGATTCTATTTTATGTATGCTTAAAATGAAAAAAAAAAACAAAAAAAAAACAAATAGCAATTTGTTTTTTTCCAAAATGAAATAAACAAAGTATCACGTTGCACCTGATTGGTTTTAGAACGATATCTAATCTGCATAATACATAAAATGCTATCAAGTGGGATAAATAAATGAATGCATAGACTATGTGATTCTATTTATTCGTTCAAGAATAGACATGAACATCTGCGTTCAAGTCGATAAATTCAGACTGATCGATACACATTTGATGCATAGAATACAAGCAATTAACCAATGGATAATTTTCTAAGAAAGAAACAAAAATCAATTAAACGAATAAATCAAGTTATAGACGAATCATAGACGTAACTTCACAAGTTCGCATGGTACATCCCCTTGCCATTTTCTCAAACGAAAGAAGCCAATGATCTTGTCTAAAATTTCGTTGATTTCATGTAAAATAAACCTGGGAAAAGTGCAAAACGGATTTGTAAAGGTTCAAATCTTGCATAAAATAGTTAAAATGCATTACGGAGCAAGCGATGCTAACATCGAAACCATATTTCACAAAAATAAGCAAACCTTTAATCAGGTTAAGTATTATGGCGAAAAAAGGAACTTTACAAATATTATAATGAAATATAAGGGATTTTTAGCATATTATTTTAACATGTGATCTTTACCTTGAAGAACAGCCTCGATGTCCTTGAGGTATTTTATGTTTAAATGCAGATGTCTGCCAATACACAGAAGTAGACTTCAAAAGGCATAGAAGTAATCAAGTATTTTATGCATGTATGAATATCATTGGAGGCATAGAAGTCTACATGTATATTGTAACTCTACATGTATATCGAAGAAGATACATGTCAATGTGTTTTGCCAAATAAAGTTACAAAAAGGAGAGACAACCTTTTACAATATCATGCAACAATAAAATTTGAGTCTACAATTATTTATAATGACGTGCTTGGATAGATAATAGAAAATTTATGTTTAAAGTTACACGATGTACTTCTTTACATTTTATAAGATTTGTTATGGTTTTCAAAATCAATAAAGAAATCTATCAATACAAATGTGTTGCCTCGTAATTTACAATTGCAAATTAAGCTCTGCACAGCATGAAAGAATGAAAATATAAAAGATGCTAAATGAAATGTTCTATATCGGATGTTTAAGATTAATATAACAAGGTACGCCGTATAATGGGGCTGTCGACATGGAAAAATGAATGTTTTGTGCAATTTCAATTTATAACCAATATTTCTAATAGAGCAAAGGTCATAAATTGCCTTCTTTTGGTTTGCTTTTTATCATTATACTTTAGAAATCGAAACATAGTTCAAATTGAGAACTGGAATGTCATGGTTCATAAACGAATAAATCGAACATTTGTGGATAATATTGCAGCAAAAAATCGTTCTACAAATAACTATTTTGATTATAACATCCTGATTGAACCTCACGAAGCAAAATGTTTAGGCAAAAGCGAAACAACTTTTACGGATATCAAATCATGTATCGGTGACGTTTTGAAACTTAAATATCCGAGTTACCAGTTACATGATCCCCTATTTATATCAAACGAGGATAGATTCAAATACTACAATAACCCAAATGGCGTTACTCCGAACAAAACCGATGAGGATAAAGACCATATCGGACAATTACATTTCATCGATAATGGACTATTTTTGCCAACCGAGAGATGTTATTTCGGAAGCGAAATGGCGCCTTTCATATTAAAACCAACTGGCAACAAATCTCAAAGTTCTAGTTGTTTCACTAACGAAGAAAACTTAGTGCCGTATGTCCCATTGCTCAAAAAGGACGGCGGCACATTTCAGCATTTCATCGATTGCATTTTACCCAAACTCATCCAGGTGCTTCCTCTCATTCATCTCACAAAGGCCAAGGTCATTCTGGCCTCGAACAAGGTCAGGGATAACATCGTGCTTGAGATCATATACAGACTCGGTGTACCACGTGATCAAGTGCTGTTCTTTTCGGATGTGTTCGGCTCACATCGCGATTTCGCCCGATGCCCGCATCCCATGATCAACACGTGTATTACACCGCCTTTTCACCCGGTGTCATGGCAAAAGGCGCGGGAACTTCTTGGTGTGCCCGATAACAACAGGTTACCATGGAAACAAGCAAAGGTCATGTTGCTAACGCGCGCGGGCAGTCAAAATCCCGGTCGCAATCTGAAGAACCAAGACGAGCTCGAACAGTTATTAGCAAAACGCTACGGCGATCGCTTCATCGTATTCAAAGGCGGTTTAAACCTTAACGAAACTATACGGCTATTCAGCAGTGTACGTCTACTTATCGGCGTACACGGCGGTGCTTTTTATAATCTCAATTTCTGTCCTAAGACAACGGTGGTCGTCGAGATGTTTCCCACATACTCGGATGGTCATTTACCCGGCGGTTTGTCACATTCTGTGTTTTGGCTAATGGCCAGTTTAATTGGTCAGCGGTATTGGCGGGTCCCTGAAGAACCGGTGGATGTGTCCAATAATATGCGATGCAATATTACGAAGATGGAACAGATTCTAGATGCCATTGATTCGAATCCTACATGATGATAGATATCTAGATGAGTTTATGTCGGTTGTGTAAGCTCGGTTTATATTGAGCTTTCTATGGCGGAATATAGTTGCGGTGGTTTTCGCGGTCCAATATGTATGATAGAGTTTAATAACATTTTGTTTAGAAATTCATGTAGACTTCCTTTTACATACATAATTGTTTAACCAAATTAACGGTGATATATACCGATGTGATAAGATTTGAAACGTAATTTTTAGTAATGATATTAGTTTGATCTCATTGTGAACAATACTTTAAAACACAGATAAAAACGGTGTGTTTGGGCAACGTCTATGCGTTCATTAGACTATTAAAGAGAATTGTGTTCGGATAAGTATCACACCATATTTTATTTGAGATACAATAAGCTTAACAGTGTAGTTCAAAATGGTGAGGGCAGACTATTTCCAAATTTTATGCGAATCCTGCGAAATTAAATATAGTAAAGCTAGCGATATGGTATTGACTAATCTTTCTTTGAATTTCACAGGGATCGCAAAATAATCCGAAATTAAGTGCCTGAATGCACAGTTAGGGGCTTACAATTCCAAACGATTTTATCTTAATTTAATCTTCTTTGCAAGGCCAAATGGTTATAATAGTATGTTCACTGCAACATACAACATTTCAATTCAACAAAAATTCATTCTCAAAAGTTATTATATAATAGCCACATGATGTTACAATCGTGAAGGGAATGTTTTGCTGTTTAGTAACGGCAGGTTCTTGGAAATCTAAATTATAAATTTGAAATGATAGACTGGAAGAGTGCCTTCGATGCTCTATACTTTATACGTCTACAAACATGTAGCTCGATACCTCATCTAAATATGCATATGCGTATCGGATGTTAAAGGTATATTTTAAGTTAATGACAGAGCTCATGTTTTCTGCAGGTTTACTGAAATGGTCGTTTGGTGCTTAGACCCCTAGATCTGTCTAGACTTCGTTTGATCAACTGAATGGACTTACTATTAGTCCGACCTTAAGACAATATGAGGGGGGTGGTAGATTTATGTCAACCTTATAAAACAACTTTTTTATTAAAGGGGAAGCAGCAGGTTCGCGTACACTTTGAACCCTTATAGTGCTCAAACGTGGAATGCAATGCAAAATATTTTAAGCGTTGCAAATTTTTACTTAAAAAGAAGGTTGATTTAGAAAATATCAAAATTCAACGTTTTACAATATAAAAGTAATCAGCGAAAACGTGTTTTTTAAATATTTTTTCGCATTTTCATACCGAAATTATTGTGTGCATCCAAAGAAGGACTGAATTCTATTGTTTTGGCAATTCGAGACAATGTCTGGTGTCCACAGAGAGTCGCACCTTTTCGGGTTAGTGGTTGTCATCAATTCAAACAATGTGACCAAATAGGTCTAATGTTAGCAAGTAGAATCTATTGATTCTCTATTGATACTATAAACGAATCTCTGTTGTACTGGGGAGGGGGGGGGGGCACACATATTATTTACAATCATTAAGAAAATTTTAATTTTCCGCATTAACGAAACTGTTTGTCTATACTGTATATATCAATTAAAGCAAAAGTAAAAAATAAAAATGAAATAAAGCAATGTGTTTCTTTAAACGTCGTATTTTTTTGGGATTATACAGGTAAACATTTTAATAAAATACAGTTAATCATGTTTAACGTGCCATTTGATAAGGCATATTGATAATGATTTGATACTGATAATATTGATGAATATGGTAATAGTCATATTGAATTGATTACATCTCCATATTTGCCTATCGCTCCAAAACAATAATTTATAATAATAGATAAAAAGAACAAAATAGAATTCCTATTTTAAAAAATCGACAATAGCAGGAATAGATAAACTACTAGACTTCTAATTTCAACCAGTTACAGACTTGTGGAATATATTTTAAGGAACTTTGAGAATAGCGCTTCAGGCTTCATAAAAAAGACAACTATGTCAAGTCACCCCGCCCCTTCCTCACACCTTAATTTTACCTGATGCCTACGCTGAAGATCACACCAATTCAGTCATAACATGTAGACCCCCACCTTTATTTTAAGGACGGTTCTTTAAATTGAAACGGAATAGGGCAAGAATAATGAGAATTTCAAATGGATTAACGCATCAAAACAATTTCCGAATCTATAGAAAGTTTTGGCTGCTTATTTCATGAATGTTTTCACGATGGTTAAAAGTGGCTTAATTTTGTAATTCTTTATCAACGGTGAAAATAGTTTTTTTTATCAGACATACAGTGCAAGCACAAATGATCTCTAGCATATGAACTGACTTCTTAGATTGAATTTGCACACGCGCAGATAAAAAATGAAATAGTTTTTAGTTCCGTCATTTTTTCAACTATTCGGACCAGAAATCAAAACTAATCCCTTGGTGAACACTGCCAATATTAGTTTCCTTTAGAGGGATATATTAATTGAATTCATTCTCTGAATTCATAGATATGGTGCGTGTAAACTGAGATACAGCGAGACGGGCAGAATAAATACGAATAACCTAACACACCCCAGCTTTACCGTTTGGGTTTAAAATTCATTTGAATTTCGACAAAAAAGTTTGATAAACATTTGATTAAAATTTGTATTTCTTGTTTTTATAATTATATAATATGTCCTTGTCGATATATGTGGAGTCCATGTGCACGTACTTAAAAAAAGTGACTTTGTTTGTGGAGATGACCAACATTTTGCTAGGGGTAGCTAAATTTACAGAGACGTCCCAAAATTTAGGTCGTTGTCTACCCGTCCAGGGGTCTAGGCACCAAGCGAACATTTTATAGAAATTTGCAAAACGGGAGGCCATACGTAAGGACATTATTTCTACTATAATTACATACCTTTGTTGCTTGCTACTGTTCGCTTTCACTTTCACTCCCTTGGCCATCCGATTGATATTGTTCGCCTTCACTTTCACTCTCTTGGCCATCCGATTGATGTTGTTCGCTTTCACTTTCACTCTCTTGGCCATCTGAGGACTCTACATCGGAATCGAGATTGATGATGACTGGTTCGATGGCCTGCATTATTCGTTCTGTTTTTTTGGTAGTAGTTTTCGATCTTGATGACATGCTCACAGCATTTTTTTCCATTTTTCCGGTGTAATAGATTTCAATGCTTCAGTTAATTGTCGTTTAACGTCCGACATTCTGAATGTTGTGTTGTGTTTTGCGACGAAATGCTTGACCTGAGCCCAAATTAGTTCGATGGGATTCAATTCGCATTGTCTGACAGGGGTTCGGAGAACGGTATGGCCCCACTGCCAGGCAATTTCGTCAGTTTTGTAGATGATTTCTGGTTTGTTTTGCTTGATTATTTCATATAATTCAGGTTTGGTCATAAGGTTATCAAATTTGAGGTTATGCTCGTTTAGCCAAGTGATCATATTAGCTTTTAGGGTTGCGCTAGTAGGCGATATCGTAGCATCGGTGCGAGCGTTGTGATAGCTCGCGTTATCGAGGACTATGCAGCTTGGGCCAGGAAGCGACGTGCATAAACGCTCAAACCCTTCTAAAAACACACTCGAGTTCATCTCCTGATGATAATCGCCACTCTTTTTCCCCTCAAAAACGAGATCCATTCCTGGTACGAAACCATCTTCAGAACCCGCATGCAACACAATTAGTCGTTTTCCCTTTCCAGGGGGTATTTTCGGAAAATGTTTGATAATGTCTTTATCACCATCTATCCCTACCAGTTTCAATTGGGGTAACCAGCCACTCGGAACAGTGTGGCAGGCATTTACCCATGTTTCGTCCAAGAAAATAATGTTCTTTCCGTCTTCGCGATGCTGTTTGATAGCTCTAATATATCGTGCCCTAGCGGCGTTTGAAGCAGTTTTCTCGATTACAACCCTACGATCGTCTGTAGTTCGCCTCCAGCAAAACCCCATTCGTAATAGAGCCTTTCTAAGTAAAGAATCGCTTACGCAGATGTCGTCTTTAATAGCCTCTTGTATCAAACGAATAGTAGGCAGTTTCTTTTTTTCATACAGCTGATATATTTTTTCTCCGAATGACGTCTTGGGAAAAATCATCTATTTTCTTTGGTTTGTAAATGTTGGGTTTTTTAGAGTATTTTTCGTATGATTCGCTCTTAACACAATTATACACAGTTGTGCGTCCCACTCGCAAAATTGTTGCTACTTTTTTTATGTATTTCAAATGTAGATTCACGTTGTTTTTTCTTTTCATTTAAGCCTACAAAATAGTAATGTAAATATCTAATATCGTTGTATTTAGTTGGGTCAATTTTCGAGCGTTTTTGTGATGTAGCCATGATATGCTATTGAATGAATATAGTCTAATAATTATTTACTCACAGTTCTTTATAAACTGTCAGTTGAATTAATAATGAGTCATTTCAATTATGCACATTAATCTCCAACCAGTGAGAGGCCATATACAGCGTGATTGACAACAGCCATTTGCAGTCAATCATGCCTTAATTGCTAATTGAACTAGTTATGAGTCATCATCGACCCAAATAGCAGACATCTCTCTCCATGTACTATTGGAGTCAATTAAACTATATTGGACACTATACTTTTAAACTGAATTGATTATATATATGTTGAAAACACATATTTGTATTCTAAAATAATAATTTATAATATTACCCCCTCCCTATACATTCACATTTTTGAATGGTTGGATTTTAAGGCTACTGGTTTAATTCTAAGAAATATCAGTTGATTGTGTGTATTGGGGAAATCACTCCTCCGGTAAGGTGCGACTCTTCTATAGGTAGCAACACTATGATTTGAATAAGTGTCAATTATTTGTAGACAATGGTTCTATTCTAAGCTCAGAGGCATGTCATGATTTTTGCATAAAAATGAGAAACACATCACGAAAATGGTTTTTCTTTTATAACTTTTTTATTTGTTTATACAGAAATCTAGAATTTTATAAATCAACCGGATTTTGCTTTAGAAATTTGCAATACGTTAAATATTTTGCACTGCATTTTCCGTTTTTGCAATATAAGGCATTTAAGTTGTCATTAACTTGAAATATACCTTTAATTAAATCTGTTGTGATTTGGTTTTCGAAGGTTATGATAAAAATAAATAGACTGTGCACGTCCTTGCATAAAAGTGAGAACTGTGATATAATATGTGGACAAATAAAACGTATAGTTTTTGAAAGCTATAAGTCAAAACGCCTCAAATAGATACTTAATGTAAAATATCTTAGAATATTATTGTTTCGAAGACACCGAGCTGTCGCCTTGATCTTGCATTGCCGTACTCCTTGAAACCAAATCAAAATCAATAAATCAATGTATACGCTAATTAAACCTCTCTAATAGCTGGTGTCTTGATATATTGTACACATTAAATCGTGTTTCGTTTGCATCTGAAACGTTTTCAATCGAGAAGAAACTGAACATAGTTAATTATGTGACGCTCAAATAGTCAATCTCTGGAATAAAATCTATCCCATATCACACAAGGTTCACTTGAATCCGAGGTGGTGAAATCTATAATAAAATGATTGAGTACAAACTGAATCATTTATTTATTTTTAGTAATAGTAGATCATCTACATATATGTACCTTAAAATATGCTCATAGCTAACTCATGTAGATTCTATATATTTAATAATCTAATAACCTAATTTTTATTCGTCCTGATTGAAAAACAATCAAACAAATTATGTTTCACAATGAATATTATAAAAAAACATGGGTAAATTCATTGGAATCAATAGTGCATTCGGTTCACAGCAATGTAGTGATGATTTGATATCGAATATGATAAAACACCCGCATTCATATATTTCACACATATCGTTACCAATACTGTTCGTTGATTTGTTATTTAAATAACACACAACATTGACACAAGAACCCAGATAAACTATATGTTTCGCGAAATACATGTATATGTACATGTAGAAGGGGAAAGAATTCATCAAACTAATGCAATACATGCCCTCCATCTAATCGTTAATGAAATACACTGATAAATATAACATTCGGGAAGACACAAAACCGTAACAAAAATCGCTATGCATAAAGGAGTTTACATAATGCTATATTTACATGCACAACATGTAGCAAATAAAAGTAGCAAAAATATATTTAGGTCTTTTCATGGAAAATTGTCGAAGCGATTATTTTCGTGCGAAAATTTGTTTTAACATTCGTAAATTCATAAATAAATGGCCCAAAAATGGTTATTTGTAATAGTTTTAAACTTTTTTACTTTGATCTGTGAAGGTAAAATGCACATATACATTTGTAAGTATAGCTTAGAAAGCCCATTTGTGATTAAAAACTTGCCAAAACTGTGTTTCTTATTCACATGTTTAATTTTTTTTTTCGCATGACAATTCTCACTGTGAAAACGTACCGTTAACAGACTCTTTGAATGCAATTTCAAAGTAACAATTTATTAAAGTTCTATTTATAGCACCAAAGTGAAATAAGACTGTATAAACAGTCTTACTAAAATGTAGCAAACTGTATAGTTATAGCTTTGCATATTATACGTATTACATACATTTATGAACGCATTTATAACCACATAGCATTTTCGAAAAGTGCCTAGGCTATATCAAATAAAATTCTATATGTAAAAGAAAATCTGACTGCTGTCACTTGATATTTGCATAGGCTATAAACATTCAGTTTCTAATCAAAATGCGCACTTTATGTTTCTATAAGTGAGTTTCTATAAGTGTGTGTCTGTCTGTTCCTTTTGAATGCGGAAGTATTGGTTAATGAGACTGTTTATGGCTGTTGCCTGCAAAAGATTAAATGACACGAATAAGTATGCACTCCTGAAATATTGGTTTAGCATTACTTATAACTGAATCGTAACAGAATACATTTGCAAAGACCTTGTGATCAAATAATGAGCCTAAATTCGTTTGCTTTACAGGATCGTTTGCTTAAAACTGTGGCCAGTGTCTGTACTGGAACATGAAAGTTAATTTGATCTGGCCCACTGTTTGATAAACGTGTTCTTGAACATCATTATATATATATTTTTACATTACAACTTGTCAATATCAAAACTAAATGATTGTTATTTCTAAATCATACACAAACAAATTATTCGTTTTTAATGTTTTCTTCTATGTCAATGAGTAGGCCTACATGTACGTACCTTTTCTGTGTTGACCTTTGTAACCGCCTGGCTGCCTTTAAATTTCACATCCCCGGTAACAAGATGCAAGAAGACACGTTGCTTCTCGTCCGTCACGCGTTTTGACGAGATCAGCTGCGCATACGTAAAGTGTGCGATCGTCACCTGATGGAGTGGTAAGAAGATGTTTAAATAAAACGAATTCAAATATTAGGGCAGGGATATGTATATTCGATTTTTTGTTTTAATGGTACGGGCGGTTAGGGTGTTGGAGGATAGTTGTTGCCTCACTTGTGCGCATGACCATAAATTGGTGCTACGTAACTAATAAGTATATAATTAAAATCATATACGTTTTCTATTTATGACAATAAAACGCAGAACTGATTCAACATGATATATCGTTGATTTAAGTTAATTCATCCACCTTAAAATTGTATATACATGTAGTATCGGAATAGATTGAGCAGCTTGTAAAGCAAAATCAGTCGATATAGCCGACATGTATAAATATACATGAAGCACATATGGAGAGACCATTTGCAGAGCCCTGCAGAGTTACTCACGTGGTTTTTAAGTCGCAGGAACTTGACGCCCACCCTACTCACAGCCACGAGGCACTCGTCGCTTTTCACTTCCGGTCCCGTCACTTTCTGCAAATGATGTAAATCAATTAATTATCAATTAATCATTGACATGAACCAGTACTGAGAGTTTCAACAAAATAAAACTTTTCTCAAGAAATATGCTTATATTTGATCTTTCTTTCTGCTGCTTGAGCATTCATTTTAGCTATCTTTTACATATTCACATGTAGATGCATCATCGAAATTGAACTTAAGTTACAACATATCAATTACCTTGACACGGAAAAACGTTGATCCGAAATTCGGCCATTTCACAAGGATTTCTGAAATATGAAAAACATTGGATATGAGCTGTACGGAAAAATTATAAACAAGATTGTCAAGGACAATGACCCAGCTTTGGTTTATAGATATGTCGTAATCTCTTTTAAGTACTACCAAGCGCATTTTGTTAATTGTTTAATGAAAAATAACAGATACGTGTACATGGATACGCCGGTAAAAAAAGGAATGGTATCCATTTGTTTAAACATCTGCATACAAATAACAATTGTTACAATTGTTTTCATAATTCTAGCATCATTATAAGAAATAGGTTGTACAAGCTGGGGTTCGGGCCTACAACCTTATGACCATGGCTACGATGCTATAACCCTGAGCTACTGGCCCATACGCGATATGAATGAACATATAAACAATATGAATACATTATGACCCGGTCAAATCAAATACTTTCAGATAAGATATGGTTATTTTCTATAGGCACCATAATTGAGAATATTATTTCTGACATTTTCTGAAGGAAAAATATTTTTGAGCTGAATCCAGGATCGAACCCACGATCTTTGGATCATGAAGCCGATACACGACTAACTGAGCTATTCGACCAATAAAATCGATACAATAAAATCAACAGACATAAAAATCAATAACTTGAAGGTATGCGTCAATGAGAAAAATGCGCGTGTCCACCATTGGTTATAAGATGACGCAATCACCCAAGACACAAGCCCCCGCATGACCAACCTTTCTGCTTACGACAGGTTTGGTCGTCTATATAATACACGCCATAGGACCTGTCTTACCGATAGCAGTCGGTATATGATGATGCGGAACGGGCTAAAGTCTTTTTTTACTGTATAGAAGACCAAATTGGGCGGAAATGGCGAAGACCACCATGGCGAGCCAAGAGGGTCAATCGTCCTCTAAAGCACAAGCCAGTATGAAGGTACCATAAATGAGCTTGGGTTAAAGTTTGAAAGCTCTACTGTCAAAACTGTGGAAGGAGATAGGTTAGAGAGGAAATAGTTTTTCTCTATATAGAACACCAAATTGGCGGAAATGGCGAAGTCCACCATGGCGAGCCAAGAGGGTCAATCGTCCTCTAAAGCACAAGCCAGTATGAGGGTACCATAAAGGAGCTTGGATTAAAGTTTGAAAGCTCTACTGTAAAAACTGTGGGAGGAGATAGGTTACTGAGTAATCAGTTTTTCTCTGTATAGAAGACCAAATTGGCGATTTTTGCGAAGTCCACCTTTGCGAGCCACGAGGGTCAATCGTCCTATAAAGCACAAGCCGGTATGAGGGTACCTTAAAGGAAATTGGGCTGAAGGTTGAAAGCTCTACTGTCAAAACTGTGGGAGGAGATAGGCTTCCATGAAAAAGTTTACTATACAACTAACTAACTAATTCACTAATTAACTAACGGCGGACGACGCAGACCGATCTCACAAAACCCAGTTTTCGTTTCACGAAAGCTGGGTTAATTAAACATGAATATGTTGCTAAAAATACATGTTTGAGAATACACATTCTTGGTAGATTGTCGCTCACTCCTTGTGGCAAAGGAAATAAGTATCGTTGTACACGAATACCACTCACTGATGAACTCTGCCTTAGCATCAGTCTCTGCCATGTTCTCCATCTCTTTCGCCCGGTAGACATCGTTAATTCGTTTGACCCATTTAGGTCGGTTAAGGCCGTCCAGGGAGTGAAGCATAGCGGGCAGTAGCTTATCGAACCTAGATAGGAAAATGTGTTTTTTCTATATGCTCATGTTTAATGATGAATTGAGGATATCTGATAAATTTTAGCCATATAATTTAATATGTTAATAAAAAAATGTAAATAATATCAAACAGTTTGATTTGAGATGAATTAACACTTACAAATTTATATCGTAAGTAAGACGTCTAAGAACAAAAATATTAGGATTTGTTACGAATATTCTACAGACTTGTTGCAATATAGCAAAACACATTTTAGATATTAAAACAAACTTACTCGGACGGTGTTTCATTCGCTTTGTCGATCTTCATTTTGTAAGCACCAAGCAAAGCTGCATCGGTCTATTGCAGGAAAAAATTTAATTTATTTATTAATTCAATTTGTCTCGATCAAGGTTTAACGATAAGTATTTAGATATATTAGATGGCAAACACATAAAAGAAAAAGGAACAATTTAAAAATGTAATTCAAATAGCACAAATAGATACACTGGTCTTAATTTTACTTAAAGATGTTTTCAATTTAATGTTTTTTCATATATAAACATTATTCTCATCGCACTATATGAATACATAGAACGGTACTTCCACATCGTTTGTTGACCCCGCTAAAGACACTGACCTTGAGGTAAGGAGGGTTGTTGCCACTGAGTACACAAAAGAAGCCATCCAGATAGTCATGAACAACCTGGAAAATGAAAAAAAAAGTTAGTTTGTAAATTCTGCGGCATGTGTATATTTAACGTGTGATTTATCGCTTAAATGAAACCTGGTGTTCTAATCCGGCTGTTCTAATTAAGGGCATCGCTGTACTGTGTGACGCTCCCATTTGTATCTTATTATCGACGAAATTATTGAAAATAGTTTAACCCCATCAACAACATACATTTCAACTAACAGTCACGCCCCCTTTCCTGACTGATTTGGAAAAGTAATGTCATTCTCTATCAAGCTTTTCCAACCCATTTCCTTCAATGCGAATGCGTACCTGATTATAGACGGAATCGACATAGAGCTCATTGGTGCCCAGATGTAGCGGAAATATCCAGGACGTGCGTTGAAACAGGAAGTAGAAGTTCTTGTTTTGTGACGTCAGTTCCGTCTTCATGTCCATGATGTATTCGTCGCGAGAAAGCGGCAGGTAGCGGTGGTCTAAACAAGGGAGAACGAAGTGGATATATTAATAACTTAATATATACATGAAAAACTAAATTTGCTTTTTCAATGTTTACAAATTGAAACAAGTCCGTCGCGCGAAAACGGCAGGTAATGATAGTCTGTAAGGTGGAGAAAATTGTGACAGGTTGGTCAGTGGATGAAGTGAATAGTCAAAGGAAAGTAACAAGAACAGAAACGGTAAAATACTCGTAAGCTATTTGCTTTATGCTAAATTTTGGTCCGGTCAACGAATCAAATATCAAGATGTGAAGAGAATATTAGTGTCTGTACATAAAATTGTTAGCTAACTCTGATCCTATGACAAATATAATATGTTTATTTGTGAAACAATAATATCTCCTGGCTCACCGGCTTCTACGACGGAGAACATGGTGAATTCTTGGCGCTCGAGGCCGGAGGGAATCTCGAGTTGGTTGCATACTTCATCGACGCATTGTTCAACAACCTGCAGTTATTGAAATAATCAATGTCTTGTTTAAACAATGCTTAGATTCAAATGCTTCAATTGTGTAAGGTTTAATAACATGACTTTGTGTCAAGAATTGAACACATAATTTGTTTATATTATCTACTACAAATACATATTCTTATCATCATTACATAAGTAAAAAAAAATGTCTCAGTTCTCCTTAAGTCATGGCGTTAAGGTAGCCCAGTGCAGGCGCGGATTAAGAGGGGGTGAACCCGGCGCGTGCCCCCCCCCCCCCGTTTCGCCCTTATATGTTACACAAAAAAATAAAGTTGCGCTCCCCTACGAAGCCCCATATAGCTAATTTTTTTATGTTTTTTATTTTTCGAAAAAGAGAAAAAAGTTTATATAAAATTTAAATAAAGTATGTATAAAGTTCATGATATTGATTAAGACTGAAACCCTGATTTCTTTCAAACAACATCCAATCAAAAGCTTTAAAACATTGATTGAACATGAGCCATCGCAAATTGTCATTGTATGGACTTGGACGTGAAGGTCTTTTAACTTATTGTACCGATAAATTACGATTTTATTGTCTGATTATATATACAAACATGAAATATATATGCATCAAATATTTAAGAATATGATGGAGTGAAATATATCAACAAATGTTTTTAAAATGTGAAGTATATTAATGATAACTTATGAAAAAATTATCATGGTATACAATTTGAACCCTTTTCATGTATATGTTAGGGCTGGTAAAACCTTAAATTGTGAGCTAATTTATAATCATTTTTAACAATTTTTAGTGTTTTTCATAAAGGAAAGTCCGGAACTGACTGCAATTGATGAATTTAGATTTCCGGGATAAAAGGTACCAATGGCAGTTTTACAGTAGCTTTATCTAAATCATTTAGAATTTTCTTATATAGAAAAAAAAATGTTATTTTGCAATAAATTTCCATAGATACAAACTTGTCACAGAACCCTTACAGTTTGTTTTGCCAAATTTGTTGCCAAACCGGAAAATTAACGTTGTCGAAATTATTAAATAGATCTGAATTCGAATAAAAACAGCAAAACAAATTCAAAATAAATTTATGATAACTTAGTTTAAAAATGAGCAAAAAACCCCATATTAACTTTTTGACAACTTTATGATAACTTATCATAAATCTATTGTTAAATTAGTTTCGTTTTTTTTTTTTTAAATTGCAAATGTTCCTTTTAAAAATTAGCAAAAACTTTAAGCATGTGTATTAAATGTTTGCCTACTTTATAATAAATTATCATAAATTTATTGCAAAGTGTTTTTTTAATATTTGAATGGAAAACTTTGTGTTTAGAATTTACTAATTACTTTTCATCAAATTGCTGATAACTTTATAAGTTATCATATATTAAGTAAAAAGTTTTTTTCTTTTTTAACTTTAAAAAAAAAATCAGTTAGTTTGAAAGTTAGTCACAACTTTATATACATAGTTTGATTACTTTATGATAAGTTATCATAAATTTATTGTATTTGTCTCTTTTTATTCTTATAGAAAAACAAGTCTTTTTTTTCTTTATTTAAATAAAATAAT